>JARQOC010000003.1:447579626-447611365 GCA_033576535.1 Allobates femoralis
ACTGTTTAGTCACCTACAAGGGTTTTTATTGATCAAGGCTGTAAATACCTTTTACTTTTTTTATTTTAACATTTCAAAGGTTGTAAAATGCATCGACATTTTAGCACATAGTAGAAATTCTAACATAATGAAACAAATGTCTCATTGACTATGCAGTGTGGCAGCAGGTGAGGAAAACATCTAGGAAAGAGAAAAAGATGTTTGTTACATAAACTAAAAATGGAATGCAAAAGGTATTTTATTATTTGGCAGGGCTGAATCATCTGCTATTGTTCATTGCCAATAGTCCAGTAATCATAAATGTAATGCAAAATTGCCATGAAAATACATACATTTTAAATATTTCAAAACAAATTGCTTATCATAAAAGTCTGTTGATAGAGGTGACTTGTGAATAACTTTAATCACATACATGAGAAGAATATTTGATTTAGTAATTGCAAAAATGCTGTGTATTGTAAATGTGTGCAAAAAACACAGTGGGGTGTAGCGAATCTGTCAAATCAAATAGGCCTATACTGATGGACTAGGTGAAAGCCACTCTGCTTAGCAGATCCGAAGGCACGCTTGTATTTTCCATTTCAACAATGTGAAGAGATCTGACCTTGACTGCAAAAGCCCCTGGGTTATGTTCCAGACAAGCTGTTGTTGTGAGATGAGAGGACAAGTTTCAGATAGTTAGGTTCAAATGAGAGAGATGGGAATAATGGCAGAACTGGATGTTAGAATCTTAATTGTACGGAAAAAAACAGGTTTAAAGGATCCGTTTCACGCTTCAACGGACAAACGATCTGATCAACGATCCGACTTGACCTAGATCGCTTGAACTTCGTTCAATGATCGCTAGTGAAATGTCACATGTACAGATATCGTTAACGACGCAGCAACGATTCCACGACAAGCAAATGATACTTGCGGTCGTTAGATCGTCTACATCCTTCACTTCTCAATAGGTGAGGTAGTTAACGACATCGTTATCGAGGTGTCACACATACCCATGCTGCAGGTTGGATGAACGATCATCGTTTGGTTTCAGGTCCGGATCAAAAACCTTCGATGAACGATCTGCCCAATTATCGTTGATTGGATGTACATGTCCCACTGAACAATGTCGTTACGACGTCTTTTGAATGACTGAAAACCCTTGATGTTTCAACGATATCGTTAACGATATCATAGCGTGAAACGGGCCCTTGAGGCCGGAGTCATTCTGGTGTGTGACTTGCACAAGTGCAATGCAAGAAAATCTCACATTTCATTTGGCCTAATATTAGGCAATGAGGCAGCTCAGATCTGTGAGTAGTTCCTCAGCTCTAATCAGACTGATGAGAAAATTGGCAGCATGCTGTGATTGTCAGTGAGACTTGTTTACTTGCACCCATACAAGTCTATGGGTGTGACTGAAACATCACACTGATCTAGGACATCTTTCAAGTTCAATGCAATATATGCTGAGACTCACAATGCAGAAGATGGAGAGAATAATGTCTCCCTCCTCTCTGCTCTTGTAATCCGATTGCAGGATCAGAGCACAGTATAATGACACGTGGATCACGCTCGCAGTAGCACCGAGAATCATTAGCATATTGCTTTTGATGCTCTTGGCCTAAGTCTCATTCACTCGTCCATATTTAAATTATTTATCTAGCAGCATGGTGTCCACACACCATTAAGAAAAGAACTGTAGTAAAATACAATATTACAATTACCACTTCTGTACCTTAAAGCTTTATAAATGCTGTTATATATCCAGGTTTAAACATGGCTCTGAAGCGCATCTCATACATTACTGGACAGATCATCACAAACCCACTGGAAAGTTGTCTATAGAAAACAATGTGATTTAACTCATGAATTGGCTCTTGACTTCCACTGGCCTCTCTGTCAGAATTACATCATCTACTCTATAATTGCCGTAGGCAAAATCGTGTCGGCCCCCGAAAACGCCGTGGCTATGTCACTATGTGACGTCACCACGCGCGAGCAATGGCCGCGAAGCGGCCATTGCGAGTCGCTGTCCGAAAATAGAACCAGAGGCCCGGCTACACAGTTAGCGATTTACCGCTGAGGTAGCGCGAGCAATGGCCGCGAGGCCATTGCGAGTCGCTACCTCAGCCGCCGCACCTGCCGCAACTCCCCCTATACTTTCAATGGGGATCTATTGGGACTCGCTGTGTAGCGCGAGCAATGGCCGCGAGGCCATTGCGAGTCGCTACACTTGCGGTGCGGTTGCGGTAATCCCCATAGAAAGTATAGGGCGAGTTTGCCCGCGAAAATCCCATGGCTGACTGTGCTGTTGCTGGGTAGCAACCCATTTTGCCTACCAATCACCATACTCCCCTTTGTCTACCAATCACCTGCCGCAATTTTATAGTGTTTACTTTAAGTTTTCCTCACAAATTATTCCTGCCTTGGTGATCCTGTGGGACGGACGTCGGCAAACCAGTGCTGGAACCTCATCCCTACAAGACATCTTTTTGGGCCAATATAATCGATTAGTAATTATTATTAATTATTAATATTATTATTAGTGTTAATATTAATTATCATTATTAATCGATTATGCCTTGGTGATCCTGTGGGACGGACGTTGGAAGACCAGTGCTCGAACCTCATCCCTTCAAGATCAGCTAAGATATCTTTTTGACTCAATATAATTGATTATTCATTATGATTATTTATTAATATTATTGTTATTAGTGTTTATATTAATTATTATTATTAATATATTATTAATATTATTATTATATATTGATACATTCATAATTATATATCTTTTTGGCCCAATATAATTGATTATTGATTATCATTATTTATTTATATTATTATTATTAGTGTTAAGATTAATTATTATTAGTAATCCATTATTAATATTATTGTTATATTGATATATTCATTATTATATATATATATTGATATAGATATATATATGATATATATATGATATATCTACACATTATATAGATTAATATATATAGATATATAGATATATATAGATGTTATATTATATATATGTATATGATTACTATATATATATATTGTATATTAATCTATATATATCAGCTAAGATATCTTTTTGGGCCAATATCATTGATTATTTATTGATATATTCATAATGTACTATATAATTGCTATAGATATATATATATATATATATAGATATAGATATATAGATATAGATTTATATATATCTATATATATATACATGTCATATTATATATATGTATATGATTAGTATATATATATATATATTGTATATTAATCTCTCTCTCTCTCTCTCTCTCTCTCTATATATATATATATATATATATATATATATATATATATATTATTTTTTTTTATTATTTTTTTTTTTTTTTTATATTTTTAGTATTATTAAATTGATTTATTGTTTGTTATTTTACGTGAATTTATTTGTATGAAGATTATTTAATTTTATTACAAAACCGCATCTGCGGCGCGGTTGCGGTAATTCCCATACAAAGTGTAGGGGGACTTGCGGAAGGTGCGGCAAAACTTACCGCAAGTCCCCCTATACTTTCTATGGGGATTACCGCAACCGCACCGCAACTTGCACTTGCGGCGCGGTTGCGGTAATCCTTATGGGGATTACCGCAACCGCGCCGCAAGTGCTCGCACTCAGCCAGCGATTCGCAATGCGGCGCGGTTGCGGTAATCCTTATGGGGATTACCGCAACCGCGCCGCAAGTGCTCGCAGTCAGCCAGCGAGTCGCAATGCTGCGCGGTTGCGGTAATCCTTATGGAAGCGGCCATTGCGAGTCGCTGGCCGAAAATAGAACCAGAGGCTCGGCCACAAAGCTAGCGATTTCCCGCTGAGGCTAGCGACTCGCTCTGACTCGCAATGGCCGCTTCGCGGCCAATGCTTCGCGCTGCTAAGGCGACTCGCCATGCCCGCTGCCTGGGCATAGCGAGTCGCCTTAGAACTGTGTATCCACATGTCGACACTGACTCGCAGCGAGTGTGGACTCAGAAAAAAACCATTCGTGATTATATAATAGATTGTATATTAATCTCTCTCTATATATATATAATATATACATGTCATATTATATATATATGTATATGATTAGTATATATATATATATATTGTATATTAATCTATATATATATATATATAATATATATAAATATATCTATAACACATTGTAATAAATTGTAATATATAATATACATAATTTATTTAATTTAGTAATATAACTGTTACACTTGCGGCGCGGTTGCGGCGCAGTTGCGTTAATCGCCATAGTAACTTTGGAGGCACTTGCGGCAGGTGCACCAAGTGCGGTTTTGCACTTGCGGCAAGTGCGGCTGCGAAACAAAACGTAGCTTTTTGACTACCAATCACTATACCCCCCCCCCCCCCCCGCCGCCATTTTAGTGATTAATAATATGTTTAATCCAACATTTTATAGTCTTTCCTTTAACTTTTCCTTACAAATCATTTCTGCCTTGGTGATACTGTGGAAGGACGTCAGAAAATCAGTGCTGGAACCTCAGCCCTACAATATCAGCTAAAGATATCTTTTTGGGCCAATATAATCGGTTATTTATTGATATATTCATAATTATATATATATATATATGTATATATATATATATATATATATAGATATATATAATATTACATATATATCTATATATATATATATATTAATCTATATGTATATGATTAGTATATATATATATATTGTATATTAATCTATATATATAATTTATATATATATATATATATATATATACACATTGTAATTAATTTGTAATATATAATATACATAATTTATTTAAGTTAATAATATATATAATATATTTTTTTTATATATTTTTATGATATAATTTATATATAAAAATATATTGTATATAATTACAATTAACAATATAAATATTACTACTTTGACTATATTGCTATGCAGAATGTATATTGATTGCTTCCTTAAATAATATACTGTAGCTATTATTGCATACATTTTTCAGTACTGTGCTCAATATGAGCTCTGACAAACAAAAAAGCTCTGTTAGAGCTAAGAATGCTGCATGCCAGCGCAAGAAGCGTGCGCAGGAAGATCCGGAAACAACACGTCTCCGTTTGCTTAAGCTCCAGGAGGATTTAAATAAAAGAATTGCAAAGGTGTCTGCTGAAGAAAGAAGCAGTCGGTTGGCAAAAAAAGCTGATGTGGAACGCAAAAGACGCAAACAACAACAGGTGAAGGTGCAAGGAGAACCATCTACCTTTGATATGGCGTCCATATCTGGGTCTCCAACACTTTCTGAAATTCAACTGCCTACATCATCTGGCCGTAAACAACAAAAGGTGAAGGTGCAAGGAGAACCATCTACGTCTGACATGGCGTCCATATCTGTGTCTCCAACACTTTCTGAAACTCAACTGTCTACAACATCTGGCCGCAAACAACAAAAGGTGAAGGTGCAACGAAAACCATCTACCTCTGATATGGCGCCTATATCTGTGTCTCCAACACTTTCTGAAACTCAACTGCCTACAACATCTGGCACGGGTAAAGTGAAGGGCAAATGTTCTTCTAAAACAAGAACAGACAAGATTGCTTCTGCCATGACAAGACATCAATTGGCTAAAGTCAAACGTTTACAAATTATGTCACCTACCTCAAAACAACGCCGTTTGGCCCATTTGGCTGCCTTACAGCGTCAACTACGCCAAAAAAAAAAACCTCCGTAAGAAGTCTCCAGTCACTACTTCTTTTGTTGGATGTCTTGACAGTTCTACACAGCAACGTCTTATTTATGTAGGCATCTACAAAAAAGGTCATCTGTTGCTCACTTCACCTACGTCATCAATCCCTATTGGCTTTACTGATGACGATACCGGTATTTTAGAACATACCTGTGGGCCCATGAATATGTTATGTGAACATTGTCAAGCACAACATTTTGAGGCTGAAAGGCCATCTGATGGACAGTTCTCCCTTTGTTGTCACAAGGGCAAAGTTAAGGTACCATTACCTCAGTACCCTGAGCTCTTCACTACTTTACTGAAAGGAGACAGCCCATATAGTAAAAATCTCATGGACAATATCAGGAGCATTAATAGTTCCTTTGCATTTGCTTCGATGGGTGCAAGTGTTTCTCAACCACCTGGACACGGTCCTTATTGTTTCCGGATTCACGGCCAAATTTACCATAGAACTGGAACTCTCCACCCCGCTGAAGGTCAAGTTCCAGCATATGCACAGCTCTATATTTTGGATAGTGCTACTGCTACTGAACAACGCCTACAGTCTCCAGAAAATCTCAAGTGTAATCCAGCCTTGATGAGAATTCTTGCTGAGCAATTGGAAGGTATTAATCCCTTTGTTTCAGCTTACAAAATGTTACGGCAAGTGGAGGAAGAGGAAGAACAGAAAGCATTGGAACATGGCACAAAAATGCCTAATATCATCATGGCAATTAAACAAGACAGAGAGCAAGACCCAAGACGGTATAACAACCCTACTGTCCATGAAGTTGCAGTCATCTTTGAAAATGCTGATGGAGAGCCACCATTTAATAGAGACATTTTAATACATCTAAAACCAGACATAAATAATCCGTTGGCCCCCAAAACACAGCAAATAAGTATTTTACACAGTAATTTGGATGCATTACTGTATCCATTGTTTTTCCCTCATGGAGAGCAAGGGTGGCATGAATCACTCATGCAGCAAGGCCAAAATGCTCGCAGGGTGACACAGCTGCAGTATTACTGTTATTTGCTGTCAGTACGGACAGAATTCAATCCTGTCCTTTAATGGAGGTAAACTGACCCAGCAGTACTTGGTGGATGCCTATGTTAAGATCGAGGCCAATCGTTTAAATTTTATACGACAACACCAGAAGGATTTGAAGGTAGAAGATTATTGTCTCCTTCAAGAACATTTGCTGAGAAAATCCGTAGAAAAAGGAATCCCCATTGGCAAGACGGTAATTTTACCATCTTCCTTTGAGGGAAGTCCCCGAAACATGCAGCAGCGGTATCAAGATGCTATGGCGATTGTAACTAAATTTGGAAGACCAGATCTTTTTATAACGATGACCTGTAATCCGAAATGGAGTGAAATTGCAACCAATTTACACCCATGGCAGCTTGCTGAACATCGCCCGGATTTAGTGGCCCGTGTTTTCAGGATTAAACTTGAAGCCCTTTTGAAAGATATTAATTCTGGATTATTTGGCAAGGTTTGTGCTATGGTTCATGTGATAGAATTTCAAAAGCGAGGCCTACCACATGCTCACATTCTAATTATTCTGGATCCCAACTCAAAACTAAGAACTGAGGTGGAAGTGGACAATACTGTTTGGGCTGAAATTCCTGATCCATCACATTACCCTGTGCTCCATCAAATTGTCATACAACACATGATACATGGCCCCTGTGGACAACACAATCCCAATTCTCCATGTATGGAGAATGGAAAGTGTAAAAAAGCTTTTCCCAAAAAGTTTCAAACAAAAACTGTTATACCTGAGGGTGCATATCCAAGTTATCAAAGAAACGAAGGACCTTCTTTTTCACACCATTCCAAGATGATTGATAATTCTTGGGTGGTTCCATATAACCCTTTCCTTCTATTAAAATATAAGTGCCATATCAATGTGGAAGTATGTGCTTCCATTCAGAGCGTAAAATACCTCTTCAAATATGTGTATAAAGGTCATGACAAAGCCAATGTGGAAATTTGTGAAACCAACATCACACACGATGAAACTCATAAATTCATGGATTCCAGATATGTCAGTGCACCAGAGGCAGCTTGGCGAATCTTTGCTTTCCAAATGCATAGACAATCTCACAGCATTATTCGTCTTGCAGTACATTTGCCTCATTCACAATCACTTTTTTTTCACGAGGGTGATTCTGCGGACAACATCAGTTATTCAATGGACAGACAATCAACACTCATGGCCTACTTTACCCTCAATGAGAATGATCCCAATGCTCGGGAGTACTTATATCGTCAAATTCCGGAGCATTATGTTTGGAAAGAAGGTGCATGGGAAGTTAGAAGGAGAGGAGGTGCTTCAGTCATTGGTAGACTCTACACTGTTAGTATTCAAGAACAAGAACGTTATTTTTTAAGGCTGTTGTTACTCCATGTTAAAGGAGCTACAAGTTTTGACAACCTTAAGACTGTTAAGGAAGTCACATACTCCACTTTTAAAGAGGCGGCATTAGCCCATGGATTGCTCTTTGATGACACTGTTTGGAGAAAAACTCTATTGGATGCCTGTGTTCTCAATATGCCTGCACAGCTCCGTGACATGTTTGCATATATATGTGTGTTTGGTCCTCCTAATCATCCCCTGGAGTTGTGGCAAGAATTTAAACAACACTTCGTTCAAGATTACTGTCATGCCTACCACCCCGACACTGATGATTGTGAGCATTGTGAAGGATACGCCATGACTGATGTTGAACATGTTTTAAAATTTCATGCTAAACATTTTAATGAATTTAATCTGCCACACCCAAAAAGAAAACCACACATTCGTCCTCAATACAACAAAGAAGAAGAGTTAGTAAGAGCACATGAAATGAAACTCACCTTAAATGATCAACAACGTTTGGCCTATACTGCAATCCATAAAGCTTTAGAGGATACAAGTGATAAGGCAAAGTGCTTTTTCCTTGATGGTCCCGGTGGAAGTGGGAAAACCTATCTCTATCATCTATTGATTCATGAACTGAGAGGAGAAGGAGAAGTTGTCTCACCTGCAGCCAGTACAGGGATTGCTGCTAATCTATTGCAAGGAGGAAGAACTATCCATTCACTGTATGGCATACCAATACCAATTAATGAGACATCCGTTTCAAGAATCAAAAATGATACTGATGCGGCCCAACATTTGAAGACTACCAAACTCTTCATCATCGATGAGTCTACTATGTTGTCAAAATACGCTTTGCATGTAATTGATCAATTATTACGGGATGTCATGACAACTGATGTCTCCAAGAAAAATAAATTACCCTTTGGAGGGAAAGTCATTGTTCTGGGAGGAGACTTTCGGCAGTGTCTTCCTATCATCTCTCATGGAACAAGGACAGACATCGTAGAGGGCTGCATTAAATATTCACGACAATGGCAGCTTTTTAATCAATTGCCGCTCATTAACAACATGCGCTCCATTGATTCTGAATATAGCAATTGGTTAATTCAATTGGGAAATGGAGAATTGTCCAATGATTACAACCTTGGTGATGATGTCATTGAAATCCCGCAAGACATGATCTGCACTGGCTCTTTAATCTTGGACATATTTGGTGAAAACATTCTCATTGATGTGAATAATGACGAAAGTATTCAGAATGCTGCATCACATGCCATTCTTTGTCCCAAAAATGACGCTGTGGATTTGATCAATTCAAAAGTGATGGATTGTATTCCTGGAGAATACATGGAATATATGAGCCATGATTCCATTGATCCAGATGAGACGGAAAATCCCGAACAATATCCCGTGGAATTTCTAAATTCTCTAACACCAACAGGAATGCCTTCTCATCTCCTGAAATTAAAAGTTGGTACAATTATAATGCTTTTGCGTAATTTTAACAGCAGAAAAGGACTTTGCAACGGGACTCGGATGATTATTATTGCTTTGTTTGACAACTTGATACAAGCAAAAGTAATTTCTGGCTCGGATGAAGGAAATGTAGTCTTCATTCCAAGAATTGATCTCTGTCCATCAGAGACTGGATTGCCTTTCAAACTAAGACGTCGGCAATTTCCCGTGAAGCCTGCCTTTGCCATGACCATAAATAAATCCCAAGGATAAACTTTGGAGAAAGTGGGGATTTATTTGCCAGAACCTGTTTTTGGTCATGGACAATTATATGTGGCTTTCTCACGTGTGAAGAGACGATGCAATGTGAAGGTGAAAGTGGTGGATTCATGCATTCAAGGCAAATTGGTGCCTAACTGTGAGAAAGTCTTCACCAAAAATATTGTCTATCGGAATATTTTGGGATGAACTTTTGCATATTTTATATTTTTACCTTTTCTATTTAAAAAAAAAAAACAAAAAAAAAAACATTAGTTTAGTCTTTTCAATTTCAGTTTTTTATGTGCATAGTTTATACAATGTTTGTGGAAAAACACATTTCAGATTTCATTGGAGATGTGTATCATTCTGATTTTCTCACAGGGTGATAGAAACCACTATTTAAAGCTCCAGTGCTTTACGTGCTGAGAGATTTGATTCTTATTCTTTAAAGGGAGAGGTTTTTGTGAACAGCTAAGAGACGGGTGGGACGGCTGTTCACACACATCTCATTAGCAAGGTGTGTTCCACATGTTTAGATAGATAGGGACAAACATAAATTATTAATTAGATTCTACCACGAAATTTTTCTTAGATTTTTTCACTTTGTTGGGGAATATACTAAATGATAATAATTGTTCATGAAGGACTCACCAAGAACATACTTGCTGTAATTTTCATAATTGCATATATGTAATTTGTACTTAACTTGCGGTTTGTGCAGACAACATAGTTGCGGCAGTGTCATCCACATCAATTGCATTCACCTGTGGTTAGTTAGTGGATGCATCTTATGCACCTGCTGAAGCTATGTTAACTCCATTTACCGTAGGTTAACTACAAGTTTTTTTGTTATTGCACGGATATTGCTGCAAGTCTGTAGTTGGTAACTCCTTCTGTATCAATTTACAAAATTTTATTATTTACATCACAATCCTCAAAAAATCTAAGAAAAATCCAGCTATTAAAAATATCTAAATTATATAAATTCGGATTTAGTTAGAGTAGGTCCCACCAGGCGTAAGGGCATCTTGACGCGATTGGTGGGCTGACACAAAGTGGCTGATACATATATTAGTATTGTTAATTCATCAATTCAAACAATTGACATATTAAGAAGTATTGCTACTTTGTGTTCTAAGACCCTTACAACATAATAGTTCAATTTTCCTTAAATGATATCAACCATACTAATATATGTAGTTGGTGTAAAGATGTCATTGGAATAATTGGATTATTATTTGAAAATCTAAAAAAAAATTTAAAAATATTCTAGACACCCGATGCATTTGCATCGGGCTCACAGCTAGTATACTATAATCAGGGTTCCCACTAGGAATTTTGGGGCCCCTTACTGCCAAGATTTTGGGGCCCCCCTGAGACACTGCCCAGCCTCCACCCCCAGAGTCTACACCCAGACTCCACCCCCACTCTACCTCCACCCAGGCTCTGCTTCCCCCCTAGCTCTACCTCCACCCAAACATACAATATATAATATATATATATATATATATATATATATATATATATATATATATATAGGGAAAATTGTAAAAGCACCAAAAATTACCTCAATGTATGTGCATGATAGTCTGGCGCCCACCAGGGAAACTGACTCTAGGGGCCCGCCCAGCCTTTAGCTATATGCAACCAGCTGTTAGCCATTATACCCATTATAGTGGCGGCTCCTGTTGTGAATTCATTGATGAAGAATTCTGGTTGTGAGCTCCCTCCTGTGGTTGTTGCTGCTGATGCAGCTGGCTGTGTTTTGGAGAGATCCACAGCAGATCCTGATGATTGGCAGTCTGCTTCAGATTGGAGCATATAGGTTGTTTGGAGCTGGTCAATCTCTGCCAGTTGTAATAGTTCCTGGAGGCTTCCACAGTCACTGAGGGAATGAGCGGATCAGTGGTCGAGTCGTAAATGAGCTCCAGTCTAATGGTGAGAAAACAATCCAGGAGCAAGGACCGGCTTTAAAGACGATGATTTAATGTGTCTTCAGTGTATTTTGTTTTTATTTTTTCCTAATAAAATTAAATTTTAAAGATCTAGATTTCAGGATTCTGTGCTGGATTTTTTTTTGGACATGTAATTGGATAAAAGTTGCACATTCAGCAGTTGGACCCCCCACCAGTTAATATCTCAGGCTTAGGCTATGTACACAATGAGTATTTGGTGAGATTTTAAAAAGCTCTGTATATTGGGTCAGTGTACAGGTAATACAGCGATTATAACGGACATTATACACATGAGCTCTGTATATAGTGTCTAGTGTACAGGTAAAACTGTGATCATTGGTGACATTATACACAAGAGCTCAGTATACAGTGTCAGTGTACAGGTAAAGCAGAGATCACCAGTCACATTATGCACAGGAGCTCCCTGTGTACAGGTAATACAGAGATCACAATTGACATTATACATAGGGGCTCTGTATGTAGTGTCAGTGTACAGGTAATGTAGAGCTCGTCTTTGACATTATACACAGGAGCTCTGTATACAGTATAGTGTCAGTGTGTGTGTATATGTAATACACATACTCATCAGTGATATCTCTAGGTCAAGTCCTTCATTATCAGTTTTCTTCTTTATCTGTCGCAGACCGTTCACGTCTTCTAGCCAGGACTCATCTCTGCAGAAAATAACACAGTTACCTATAACCGATCACTTCCAGAGAACATTCCCACTTTTCCCAAGATTTCTATACTACATCAAACAACAAAAAAAGCGACAAAAATGGACTGCAGCAACCTCCTTGTCAGAGGTTGTAGAAGTCTTTAATGGGCCTTTAGGGTAGCAGTGCACTTTGTTAATTGCTGTGCACATATCTCAAAAAAAGGGGTTAATGTTTCTACAAAACCTGACCTGCGTGGCAGTTACCATGAAGGCCCATTAAAGGGAACCTGTCATGTGGTTTATGCCCCTCCAGCTATCACTATCTGTAGCTGCAGCTTTATAATACCAGTCTAATCATCCTTGTCTGAGCTCATAGTGTAATGTTAAAGGTGAAAGAAAAGCATTTATGCACTTACATTTCAGTCCCCACCTTGGAGGAGGGGGACTGTCTGGCAGGATAATAGTTAATTCACTTTTAACTTGGATAGCTAAAGGACCTGTGTGAAGTAACGATCATGTGACCATAGTGGGCGGAGCTAAGCTAGCAAACATATTATGTTCTATGAGAACTTAGCTCCACCTATTGTAGTCACGTTTGTGACATCACATCAGGTCTCCCAACATGTTCTAGCACAAGGCTGAAATGTTAACTATTAACCTGCCAAACAGTCCCCGTCCTCCAAGCTGGGGACTGACTGCCTCATTACATAATGAAATGTAAGTGTATAAATGCTTTTCTTTCACCTTTCACATTACACTATGAGCTCAGACAGGGATGATTACAATAGTATTATGAAGCTGCAGGTACAGACAATGATAGCTGGGGAGGCATAAACCACCTGACAGGTTCCCTTTAAAGACTTCTACAACCTCTGACAATTAGTGCTGCAGTCCATTTTTTTCAGATTACTATATATATACGTATATATATGTATATGTATATATATATATACATAATCCAAAAAAGGAAAAAGCAGCACCAAAAAGATATCAACTGAACCTTTATTGCCAATGGTGTGGCGACGTTTCGGACCGGAGGTCCTTTCTCAAGCCTCGCCATTGGCAATAAAGGTTCACTTGATATCTATTTGGGGCTGCTTTTTCCTTTTTTGGATTGTTTACATGGACACTTAACCGGTGTTGAGAAAGCGCTGCACAAGTCTGGTAATATCTGGTGCTGTTCCGTTTTTCATATATATAATGTGTATCCCATCCTGGCTGGGTACCTGCCTCATATATATGGGTCCTTCCTGTATTTATATATTTATATATATGTCCCCCATCCTGGCTGGGTCCCTGCCCCGTATATATATACAGGATATACAGGACGGGGCCCAGGGTGGGGGATATATATATACACAAGAAGAAGCCCATGTACATGAGGCAGGGGCCCAGACAGGATGGGGGATATATATATACACAGGAAGGGGCCCATGAATACAAGGCAGTGGCCCAGCCAGGATGGGGGATATATATATATACACTGGAAGGGGCCCCGCACGGAGCAGAGTTCCGGAGCGATGACGTCATCGCTCTGAGACTCTGACCTCTTGTACACGTGCGGCGGCCCAGCAGCATCGCTGTGCACAGGAGGCAGCGGTATGCAGCAGGGAGCCCCGGTCTCTACGGAGACTAATCATATCCAGCGTGCTGTGCACGCTTGATATGCTTAGTAGCAGGATCCGAGGGCTTTGATGGGAGGAACCCACGGTGGTCAGAGGGGGGTGTAGCGGGCAGAGCAAAAGGGGTGGGGATACCATTGGATCTCCCGGGGACCCTTAATCAGTAAGACCTGTAAGGCCTTATCGGCGGCCCTGACCATAATCCCTGAATCCTCAGATTATATATTTATATAAAAAAAAAAAAAAAAAAATATTATCAAGCACTAACAGCTGCACCTATGTGCCTGTTGTGCTCAGTGCCAGTCACCTCTGTTCACCCCTCCACTAGAGACTGCTCATGCTGGGGACAGCATGGTGGGGTAAACACAGAGCAGAGATGGCTTTTCTGCTCTGCTCTGTGGAAGTAGGCAAATAGCCAACCTCACGCTGAGTGATAGCCGGCTCACCGCTACCTGTTTGGTGGAGCCGACTGTCAGTCAGTGTAATGTCAGCTATGCACCCATCTACAGAGGGGAGAAGCCGCCTAAATGTTGACATGACATCTGCTGAAGTGCAAAAATCACCAAGAGGAGCAGTCTGTGACCAATCCGATTGATGGTGAACTGTGCTGAGCACAAAAGGCAGGTAGGTGCCTAGTAGTGTTTAGGCAAAATTTTGTTTTTTGATACATCCCAAATAACCCCTTTAATGAAAATTAATATTGCAGCAACAACTTTAATTGGTCACCAGGGGTGAGGAACCTCAGGCCCCAGGGCTGAATGTGTCCCTCGATTACTTTTTTGAGGCTCCTGGGCTTATTCCTGGGGATCGCAATGCTCAGGCTGGCAGACACGTTTTGCAGACTGTCTGCCTTTTATTGCAGAAAAAAGGGGGATTATCCACAGCACCTTGTGGAAGGGGAATCCTCTGGGTTCCTCACATTTGGGCGCACGTCCTAAGCCAGGGAGATCCACCCAGCAATGGCAACATTCATATAAAGGAAGAACAGCGCCTCACAAGCTGGTAGCTTAAATCTTCATACCTTTATTCCATCTATCACTGCACAACGTTTCGGTTAACAACCTTGAAGAAGGTTGTTAACCGAAACGTTGTGCTGTGATAGATGGAATAAAAGTATGAAGATTTAAGCTACCAGCTTGTGAGGCGCTGTTTTTCCTTTATATGAATGTCTGCCTTTTATATCTAGCTCTCCAGTGATCTCTATGTCCCAGCCTAAGCCTCCCCAGTGATGTATATGCTCCCAGCCTCTCCTGTGATGTCTAGGGCTCTAGCAAACCTGATAAGCATTTGAGAAGCAACATGTTAAATATCACTCACGCCAAAGAGAAGCAGCTCCAGCCACTACAGTAGGGGGGTGAATTGATTGTTTAACCAAATATAGCGGGTAATTTTCAAGTTGATAATTTTATACATCCTCGAAGGATTGTGGAAATTCTCAAATGGCCCTCGGCAAAAAAATGGTTCCCCACCCCTGGTCTAGACAATGCAGCAGGAATTTGGGACAAATAGAACTTAATTTTAAAGGGAACCTGTCCCCTCCAAATCACCCCCAATTCTATTAATACCTGTCCCTGCACCCTGAAAGATCATTAGCAGCGGTCCTTTTGTGTAAAAAAGTGTTCAGTAACATTGTGAAAAACACCCTTATACACTTACATGTCAGGGACTTCTTCACCGTGAATAAGTCTCACAGGGCGTTCCTTGTGAGACTCTAAGCCCTTCTGACCCGCTCATTATCACGCCCCGATGGGTGTGATAACTAATCATAATCCTCCTCGCCCTGCCGAAAGGGCGTAATAGCCGGTGTGACACTATTTGCGTCACATCCGGTCCTGGTGACGTGTGTACACCCTTTAGGTGTTAGCCGACAAGCCGCACATACTTTAAATTGCATTCAGCTTTGCTGTGTTTCAAATAAGCAATGTACATTATATTTGTTGCTTTTATCTAAAAGTAACATTAACATTATTGTTAACACTCCTAATATTTTATTCCTTCCCTCCCCTATTCTCCCTTTCCCCCCTTTTCTACTTCTCCTTTACTTTCCATAATAAAGCTTGAACCATTTATTCCTTCCCAGCCATAAATTTCCATTTTCTCCACTTTCCCCTTCCACTTTATATTTATAAAATTATAGTATACATTGTAAACCTTTTAAACATCTGTACGTTGAAGCTAAGTATGTTAAGACTTATGTTTGGAGTATATATATATATATATATGTATATATCTATATATATATGTATTGTAATGTAGCGCTTGCTGTACGTGTTGGGGGAATAGTCACAGCAGCACAATTGTGGAAACACAACTTCTTAAAAATTCCAAAGGTTTATTATCCAGTCTTAATAAACCATACAGGTAACTTAGACATAGGCCTTTCTTCAGGCAATAACAAATAAATGTCTATAACATAAAGTTGGTTTACCTTGTGGGCTCTGTCAGAGCTGCATCCTTACAAGCTCTACAAACTGTTGCTTGGGTCCCAGCACGCGACATAACACTGCAAACAACTCCCGAGCAATACGTTTGGTTGAAGTGTGTCTGAGCGGTAACGCCTTTGGATAGCATGTGGCATAATCAACTATTACCAAAACATGTTGGTGACCCCGGGTGGACTTTACAATTGGACCTACTAAATCCATGGTGATCCGCTCAAAAGGTACCTCTGTGTTAGGCAAAGGTACTAATGGGTGCGGTTAGCTGACACACAGGGCAGGATTCACAAAATCTTTTAACCTCGCCGATGACTCTGGGACAAAAAAAATAATGTAAAAGTTGCTCCTGCGTATTTTTATTAACCCTAACTGGCGATTAATTAGGTGTTTATGCGCCAACTGTAGGGCCTGCTGGCGAAACAGCTGTGGTATTAAAAGCTGCTCCACTATGTCACCACAAATTTTATCCACCTGATAAAGTAAATATTGCTTGAGGGCAAAACAGGGAAAACTCACCTTGGCGCCGGGCGTTTGCGCCACCCCATCAATCACTACCACTCTACTTCGGGCATGTACCTATGTAGGATCCTGAAGTTGGGCTGTCTCAAAATTATCCAGAGACACCTCTAGCTCCAGGATTGACTCAACCGTCTCAAGCTCTCCTGCCATTACCTCTAGGGGAGACCTGTTGGTATTAGGCCACGTGCACACGTTGAGTATTTGATGAGTTTTTTACCTCAGGATTTGTAGACAAAACCAGGAGTGGAGCAATCAGAGGAAAAGTCTAATAGAAACACCTGCACCACTTCTGTATTTATCACCCCCTCCTGGTTTTGGCTACAAATCCTGAGGTAAAAAACTCATCAAATACTCAACGTGTGCACATGGCCTTACACTCTGAACCTATATTGGTGACCCCTACAGCAGGGATCATCGGGCTCAGGGCCTGGACCGTTCATTACCTGAGGAGGATTTGGTTGCCTCCTACATAGAGTCCGTAAAAGCGTCAGATCCCTTCCCAAAATCATATCATATGGGAGTGCTTTCAACACCCCCACTTCGTCACTTCATGTTGAACCTCTCCACACGGGGTAGTGATAGTGAGCACCTCTGTAGGGTATTTCCAGAGGTCCCCATGGATACAGAATACCCCCACTGTATGGTGGGTTTTGTCCCTGAGACCAGAGATGCATGTGACACGCCCGCCAGAGCTGTGGGGCACTTGCAACCGGGCAGAACAGCTCTTTGTGGAGGTCACGGGGCCGTGATCCGGCTCCTTGGCCCTGGCCATTTCATAAAATGGGGGATACTTTATAGAGGATTGGGTCGTGACACCACCCGTAGCATTCAGCAAGGAATAGCTGATGCTGTGGTTCAGGTCCACAGGAGCAGTTGGTAACGCAGCGAAAAATAGTACAGCTCCCCATGGGTGAAGCGGAGCCCCAGGGCAGACGTAGTAACCTTCTGGTTTGTGGTGATAGTCACTGGGCAGGTCTGGGGGCGTGGAAAATAATCTGAGGACACAGCAGGGTGCAATCTTCACACTTTACTCATAATTCCCCAGGTTACAACAGCGGGTGCTGTGTCCTTTAAGTCGGTGATCCAGCCAACTCCTGAGTAGATTGGGTGCACTATACATTGTCCACCTTTTCATGTGCCTTTCCAGGTCGTCTCACTGCGCTGGCTCTCACCCTTCTGCCCTACGTCTCACACACAATGTCCCAAGCCAGCAGCCTCGGGCTCTGTCAGGCGAAGTCCTCTCTGTCACCGACCCAATGCGGCTGCCTTTTTAGTGAGTGTGTGTGGATGTGGCTGTTGCACATGAAGATATAACAGCCTTCGGTTTGCTAGTTGAATCTTACAGTCTCTCTGCTAGTCTGGGGCCGGTCCCCTCTGCAACCTGGTCCCTCCATACACCTCCAGCCGGTGGTGGATGCGGGCGCCACGGGTGGCTTCCCCACTTCTCATGCCCCTAGGAACCTTTCTCTGTCCTGTATGCCTCCTCCGCAGAACCTTTACTGCCCTTGGTCAAGTCTCTTGGGGGTTCCAGTCCCCAGGATTTCTGTTCTCTTCGCTGTCTACTGTGTTTCTCCTCCATGTTCTCCTTTTTCCTTTCCACTTCCTGTTCTCCTTCCACCCACGCCCTCTACCTACTCCCTCCTCCAGCCTGAGATGGAGCCCTCCCTCAACAGGGTCCTCCCAGATCCACCGGCCTAGAGTCGGGTGGTGTTGGATGCAGGTGTATGGGTACCGGATAGTGCCCCCTTCTTATCTGGGAGTGGGATACCACACCTCTGGCTGAGATGCAGTACATCTGTGGTGACTGGATACGCAGGGACACCAATCACATATGCACAAGGGTCACTATGCTTCCTGAGTCCAACAGGGCAGTCACCTTATACCTATTAACATGTACTTGGCACAGGTGAAGTTCCTTTCCCATGGTAGCAATGTTTGCTGTGCAAACAGTCTGGCTATACATCGATATCCGGCAGGCATGCCCACAGTTCATGGGCTCAGTGGTTAGTGGACACTGTGCCACCATATGTCCCAGCCCTTGGCATTACCAGCACCTCATAGGGGGGGGGAGTCTCTTTGAGGTGCCCAGTTTAGGGGAAATGGGTTTTCAGCTATCTTTAGTGCAGGATACATTCTCTGCCAGTACTTTAGAGGATTCCAGTGCAGGACCAGATAGGCACTGTTTAACCATTTATTTGGTGAATGTGGACCGACAGACTGCACTTTATGTCCCAGAGTCCCGTATTAAGTCCTGTGTAGCCACATGACACTCCAACTAACTCATCAACTGGTCAAAGGTACCCAGGTCACCTTGTCCCAACCACCATTGAATGGGGACAGGCGAAGTTCACACAAACCGGTCAACCACCTTCCTCTCTACCATTTGGGCTGGGCTCAAGGACTCAGGCTGCAGCCACTCCTTAACCAGGTGCAACAAGTCATATGCCTGAGACTGTAGAGGTTTACCCTCCTCAAGGACCACTGACTTACCCACTGAGCCCTTACGTACGTGTTAACCCCCATTTGGGCAAGGATTTCACCTTTTAGATTCCCATAGTTCCTGGCGTCCTCCGAGCTGAGATCCAAGTAGTATTTTTGAGTATTGCCCACCAGGAATGGGGCCACGACATCAGCCCAGCGGTCAACGGTCAACTCTGCCCACTCAGTGGTCCTTTCAAACATAGTGAGGTATGCCTTAGGGTCATTATCCACAGTCATCTTGGTCAGTGCTATTCTAACCCATTCTAAAGCATCTGGACGGACTGTGGGTGCTGCGGCTGCCGTTGGTAATGTGGCACCCCAAGGGTTAATGTGCCACAGAAACATCAACACAGGTTTACTCCCCACACAACGCTACACTAGAAAGTGGGAGGAGCTTAGGTGGCACCTGCACTAGTGGGAGGAGCTAAAGTTGTTTACCACAGAGCAGGAGTGACAGTTAGTCAGTTTGCAGTTGAGTTGAGTCTGGAGCAGAGTCTAGTAGAAGAGGAGGTCCTGAGAGGTCTGAGGAGAGGAGACAGAGGAACAGAGGAACATCCCTGGGATAAGAAGTTACCCTAAACTTAACTCCGGAGAGGCGCTTAGGACGGATACCGGATCCGAGGCTGTGCCTGAGACAGACAGGACAGTAAACACTGGGATAGTGAGGGTTCACCATCTTCACTGTACCATAGCAAAGCAACACGGAGGGGTCAGTGACACAGAGGACTCAAGTTGCCCAGCAGATTGGTACCCGTGAGAGGAGACAGGGCCAGCAGTTCAGCAACAAGCGGCAGCAGGGCCACACACAGCGCACAAGTAGGAAGCCAAGGCCCCGGTCAGGGTGGGAGCAACCCGGTACAGACTCCGTGGACAATAACCTGCTTTTACCATCTGCAAGTAAAGACTTGGAAAACTACAGAAACCGTGAGTGTGTGTGATCCTTATGCTGAAGCCCCATTTTCCCTCATAAACTGCCATTGCCTCTACTCTCATCATCTCTACTGCTACCCCTACTCTCCTGCAGCATCAATAACCACCATCACAGACTTTCACTACTACTATCATCCCTGCCCCGGGGAACCCAGTTCTGCGAACTGGAACTATTTCATCCAAGCTGCTATCCCATCATCCCCGGAGGTTCTGCAGCAGCAGCGGCCCCATCACTGGCCGCATATAGTGGGTGGCGTCACGACTGACAAATCCCCTGTAAATAACCCCCATTTTATTGTGCGAACCCGGGACATGGTCCAGACCAGGACCGCCGTGACATTCCCCAGCAGCACCCCGGTCCGGCACCGAGTACCCAGTCCCAGTGGGCTCCACAGTAACACCTCATGGAAGGCTGCTATCTGCTGGGCGAACAAGTTGTTAGTTTGCTGCTATTGGTCCAAGGACTGCAGCAAGTGTGCATTGGCACGGGCCAACTGCTTTACAATGACCCCCATAGTGGCAACTGGTTTCAACCGTAGCATGGCAGATTTAACCAGGGACATGTGGGAACTGGCTATGCCTTATGCTGACACCCTCAAGGCTGCTCAGGACTTCAGGAACCTGCCGATTCCTAGCACGCTGCTTGAATTCCACTGCGTTGTTGCTGTTGGCAACCAGGCTGCAGGGTTGCTGAATCCTCACATGTGCACCTTGTCCGTTGCCACTAGCAGCTAGGCTGCACTGCCCACATTCTCCACAATATGTGAGGTAGCGCTAGCTGTACGTGTTGGGGGAATAGTCACAGAAGCACAATTGTAGAAACACTGCTCAGGATTGTAGTTCGGCTCTGCCCCATCAGAGCTGCACCCTTCCAAGCTCTGCAGTCAAACTGTTTCTTGGACACAGGCTCGTACACCTGCTTCAGCCACTGGGCTCTAAACTGAAAACACACCTGCAGTCCAGGTTTAAAAGCACATTCCTGGACCTGGGCATGTTAGAAGACCCAGAGTGGAGGGAGAATCCAGCCCACCGGTTCCTACAGATTCTCACAAATAAAGGCCCATATCTGTTTTTTCTAAAAACTTAAGTCACATAACATGACCCTGTTCACACTCCTTTATTTCTGTGTTGTACTCACAGCACCCACTATGAATACAACACACTCCATCAGGTCTTATAAGGCTTCAGCACACATTCTGGGAGACACATAATGACCTTCATACAGTATATCACACCGGTCACTGCCTCACAGTATGTAAATACTCGGATACCGGGACAGGTGGTTACTTCAGTGGGGATCACTGCTGGTCGATTCCCGATTCCGTGCCCTGGACCCTCAATGGCGGGGTGGGGGTGATGATGGTGGGGGATATGTAAAGTGATGCCAAATGTGGTACCTGGTAATAGGGTTACCAGCGCTGCGGCTGGCCACTGAAGTGATGTAAATGCAGCTTTGGTAGTACAGCTCCCCACAGGTGGAGCTTTACCTCAGGGCAGCGAGGTGGATGGGGGGAGTAGTAGTCCTCACCTCGATGGTATTGTAGAAGCCCTCCGAGAGGTCAATAGAGACCAAACACCAGATCAGCTCAAACAAGTTCTTTACTTGCACCAGGTAGAAAAGGGGTACATGGTACAGTCTGCTTGAACGGGGTTTGTAGCCGCAGATCTTGGAGGACTTTCCAGAGTCTGGCAGTGGTGCACTTAATATGGTGTTCCTGGTCCTGTCCCTCTGTCTCTCTCTGTGCTTTCCCCTCTTGAGCCAAGTCTCTAGTCCTCGGGGTCTGTTACCTAAAGTCTCTTGTCGGTGTATGGACCCAGCTGCGGGACTAATGTTGAGCTTCTTTAGGGGTGCCGTGGCTACCTTGTGTCGGGCCCTCAGCTTGCTGGTCTGCAGTTAGGATTAGACCTTTTACTAGCTGCCTGGACTCCGGTATGCCTGTGGTGACCTGGGTCTCCAACTGGCTCCAACCAGTCCTGGAATAACCCCTTCCAAGTCTGGGTCACCCCTCTCCTAAGAGGTGCCCTCCTGTTACAGCCACAGGGTCCCCTGCGTCTGCCTTCCTCGCTGTTTCACACCATCTGCCTGACACTATTGTCATTCCCTGTCTCCCGCTTCTAGGCTCCACCCCCTGGGACCTACTAAATATATGGTCCCCTATATTAAAGTGGCCTAACGTATGGTTGCAGGGTGCAGACTCTGTAGGGTCCTCCATATCCACGGCTACAGAGGCACTACACCTTCTGTTTGGGGTGCAGTACCTCCTTGTGGCGCCTTGCCATAGGGGAGCCACATGTACAGTGCCTTGTGAAAGTATTTGGCCCCCTTGAACTTTTCAACCTTTTGCCACATTTCAGGCTTCAAACATAAGAAATAAATTCTAATTTTCTTGTGAAGAATCAACAACCAGTGGGACACAATCGTGAAGTGGAACGAAATATATTGGATATTTTAAAGTTTTTTAACAAATAAAAAATGGAAAAGTGGGGAGTGCAATATTATTTGGACCCCTTGAGTTAATATTTTGTAGCGCCACATTTTGCTGCGATTATAGCTGCGAGTCACTTGGGGTATGACTCTATCAGTTTTGCACATTGTCAGACTAAAATTCTTGCCCATTCTTCCTTGCAAAACAGCTCGAGCTCAATGAGGTTGAATGGAGAGTGTTTGTGAACAGCAGTTTTCAGCTCTTTCCACAGATTCTCGATTGGATTCAGGTCTGGACTTTGACTTGGTCATTCTAACACCTGGATACATTTATTTTTGAACCATTCCATTGTAGATTTTGCTTTATGTTTGGGATCATTGTCTTGTTGGAAGATAAATCTCTGTCCCAGTCTTAGGTCTTTTGCAGACTCCAACAGGTTTTCATCCAGAATGGTCCTGTATTTGGCTCCGTCCATCTTCCCATCAATTTTAACCATTTTCCCTGTCTCTGCTGAAGAAAAGCAGGCCCAAACCATGATGCTGAAGCCACCATGTTTGACAGTGGGGATGGTGTTTTGAGGGTGATGAGCTGTGTTGCTTTTACGCCAAACATATGGTTTTGCATTGTGGCCAAAAAGTTTGATTTTGGTTTCATCTGAGCAGAGCACCTTATTCCACATGTTTGGTGTGTCTCCCAGGTGGCTTGTGGCAAACTTCAAACAAATCTTTTTATGGATATCTTTGAGAAATGGCTATCTTCTTGCCACTCTTCTATAAAGGCTAGATTTGTGCAGTTAAAAGAGAGAGGGGAGGGGGACAAGAGGCGCAATAGTGCCCTTATCACTAGACACTAAGGTATAACGGTGAGAAACGTGATTCACTCACCTACTCCAGTTGTGCGACCCACAACTGGCTTATGTGCATGTAGGATAGTATCCTGATGACTGCTGCTGGACCTCACCGACTCCACGCACGGGTACCCTCTGCAGCAGCAGGGCAAGCCTCCCTCTCGTCCCACAGGGACGGAAACGCCTCCAACATCATCCATACTAGCTGGGTCACTCTCTCCCCACATCATTATACATGGGTCTTACATCTAGGCCATCATCTCTCATTCAGGGCCATTACCTAAGCCCTCATACACATAGTTAAACACATTCTGTTTCATCAGGTCCTTTAACCGAGCACTCTGACTCGGACCCAAAGGCGGTCTATGCCGCCTGGCACACTACATACGATTGCCTCCAAAGGCTACATACATTCGCCTCCCGAAGGGCTACATTCTTTCCCGGTTCATCAGGACCTTTAACTGACTCCACTGAGTCGGTCCCAAGGGCGGTCTATACTCGCCTAGCATGATTTACACACATGGTGCACAGTTCACACAATCATTCAGGAACTGCTTTTCTTACCGGGCATGGATCCGGGTCTCGCTACCTGTGTCACAGGTTCCACCAGGCATCCCCACAGGCTCCTTCCCGGACGTGAGGTGAACCACGTCCGGTCTAGCGTCCACGGGTCAACCACGGCTTCCCCCTCCAGGTGCGGACACGACCACGGACCTCGGCACCGGCATGGAGCTAGCATGCTCCGTGTCCACACACAGAGCCTTGGACTGCTCTGCACTCAGGCTGCTCTCAGCCCACATGCTCTCAGGCTGGCAATCTCTGGATGAATCTGAGCAGGATCTCAGCTTCCAGAATCAATCTCAATCTGAATGAATCTCAAACTCAGCTGACTGCCTCTTATCGTGCCAGCCACTCCCACATAGACACACCCCCTTAGCTGCGGTAATCAGCCTTTCACACAGCTCAGGTTAACTCCCTGTGTTCCGGGTTGTCAGCACTCAGCCCTTACATTCCTTAGGGCTTCCTCGATCTCATCCCACTCTCACTGCCGCTCATTAGGCTCATGAAACCCTGTGTCTCACAGTTGGTTCACACAGCATTATCAGTCAAACCGGTCAGTGTGCACAGGATCATACCTCGATCCTGCATGTGACGCGCCCCGGCCATGAGGACCATGCCGGCGGTGCCTCACAATATATATATATATATATATATATATATAATATATATTATATGTATGTATTTATATACTAGAAAAAAACCTTGCAGCACTCAGCTACTACCAATGAATGCTGATAGGCTATATATATGAGAAAAAATTTAAAAACGTATGTTTTTGTCAAAAAATCAAACCTCTTATTATTTTTTTTTAAATCTGAAGTTCTTAGTACACACATTGGCCAATGTCTGCTAGCTCATCGACTGCGACAAAGTGACTTCAGGTCCGATGAGTCCTAACGCTGACACCCAAGTGCTCCTCGTCCACCCTACCCCACTACTAAGTGGGAGGACACCATCTAGACCCTAGATCACCAGTAGGCAATGAGGGTGCAATTTGCAGTAATGGAGCCAGCCACTCCACACGATACAAAAGAGAAAAAAACTGCACAGCACTCACAGACAATGTGAACTGGTGCCAGCTGGGATGCTGGGTTAAACTACTAGAAAAAAAACTTTTTTCTCATATATATATATATATATATTTGGAAAAATTATGAGCAGCACGGTATCAATGGGTTGGTGCCAGCGACAAAAGCCTTCTTTCTTAATGCTTCAAATATGTACAAAAATGAAGTTGCAGCACTCCAGTCCTCCTATGTGAAAAATGCTCCTTTATTCCAGTATTACAGCATGGGTACAGCGACGTTTCGGATACACACACCCTTCTTCCAGCAACCACTGGCTAAACTAACCAGGGTTATATACACTTTACAGATATGATCTTATTAAACATCGTTATACACGTTTAGATGTTTTACATCATGCTTGAAATACATCACCAAGTGTAAAATAGTGCTCTATTTCCATTAAAAGAAACCAACTTCATACAGTGATCATTATGATTCAATACAGTTTTTTCTGCCTCTTTTCCTTTAATTGAAGATTAACGATCAGCTGATCATCATGATCAATATTCATGATATTCAGCTGTTGCTATGTTACTGTCCACTCACCATTTACACTATCGGCATCCGCCATCCTGTACCATGCATTCTCCTCGTGGCAGCGGCGTGCGGAAGTGCGCTATGCGCCAGCTCCCTGCTTTGTTTACTGGTTGCCATAGGACCTAGCTGGAATCTGTTGGGTGATGGCACCATTTCTGTGCCTGCACTCCGTCATCAGCTCATTACAGTCCCAGCAATGATCTCTATAGCTGTGTGGCTCTTCATTTAGTGACAAAGTGACTTAGTGCTTCATAATTACTTCATTTAAAGTGCTTTTATCTACTTTGTAAGTGTGTTTTTATAAAATAAATTTGCTTAGTGTTTATAAAAAACCTTAGTGTATGCATAAAAATTAATTAATCCATTGCTATAGGCTTTAAAACAGTTGGATGTCTTATCTCTCATTAATGCTAATTCAGGGGTTGCATTTGAATAGACCCTATCCTTGGGCACACGTGAACCTCCCCATAATACTGGGGTACATCACGCCTCCTTAACCACATGAGAGGCTTCAGGTTCAAACGCCCTTTCTTTATTACCCCTCCAAGTCCGGTCAGGGGTCCATGGGTCTGCTCTGGCTGAACCTCTGTAACTTCTCCTTTTCCAAAATATCAGCCCTCTTGTGATTCCATATTTATCAAAGTGTATTGACTTTGCTCTATACATTAAAACCGTGTACTTTACAAAAGCTCATGAGGATGCACAGACTTCAATGGTGCTCTTTACCTCAGTGTAAATGGTAGCAAACAACTTCTTACTTAATCCATATCTCAAAATAATCAGTTTGAAGAAAAAGTTATTTTATAGAAAACCTTATATTATAGAAAAATAAGTCACCGGTGTTTCCAATATCTCTATGAGGCCAGGTTTCTATAAGAAACAAAAAATGACAACTGTTAATTTCCATTCTGTGATTAATAAACTCTTTCATGATTCATAAACTTTTTCGTGTTACACAGCGTATTAAAATCAAAGGGTTACAGCAGATTTTAAAGTAACAACGTATTCCAGGGTGATGTTCAGTTTGTAGTCCACATTTCATCCCCCCGGTTTGAGGGCACCCAGCTCTTTTATTCACGGCAGTTCCCTCTCTTTCATCAGTCTACCTCTATCTCCTCCCCTTCTGGGTAGTGGGACAGTATCAATAATCCTACATTTGAGGTCCCTTTCCACATGCCCAGCTTCAATTAAATGTTTAGCTACTGGTAAATTATTAATTTTCTTCCTAATACTGTAGCCATGTTGATTCCTTCTGGTCCTGAATTCTAGATTTGTTTCCCCTACATATAGAAGTTTACATGGACACTCTAGAGTATATATTACATAATCCGATCCACATGTCAGGAAATATTTGATGTTATTGTGGCGCCCCGCACCGAGTGCGTCACAGGAGGGTATTGCAGCCACAAATGCAGCAGCAATATACTCTGACCCAGCAGTTATATGGTTAACTCAGAGATCCATACCCTGCATGCATCACTTAGCATAGAGGGCCAATCAAGGTCCTGGTGGGCGGAGTGCAAGGGTAGTGTGTAGTGGAAAGTCTAGAACAGTTGGAGTTGGAGGGCTGAAGGTGTAACAGCAACCTAGAAGACCCTCTGCAGAATCCCAGCTCTGCAACCTAGGAGAGGGGGCTCGCACAGACCCGTGCGGCCCCCTGGCCATCTTCTACCGGCCATCTCCCTACCGTCACCACGGTTGAGCACCATTACTCCCGGTGCATTACCAACGGACTACGGGCGTCAAAATGCGGGCTAAAATCATCCCGATGCCCATCTACAGCCGGTTTGCTGGTACCGAAGCTAGCAGCAGTTTCAGCTCTGCTATGCGAACCAGAAGAGTGGAGGGATCGCTTTACAGGAGCACCCCACCATCGCCAAATCCAGTCGTCTCACCAGCGGTGTAACCCACCATGGGACCCAAGGCTCCCCAAAGCATCCGGAAGGTATACCCCGGAGGGGCATTCAAGCAGCCTCCCTGTACCCGATCTGGTATTCCTGGGCGACAACGGCAACCTTACTTATTAGAATGGAGGAACACCGCGGATCTCTGAGGGACATCTATCACTGCTGAGTCCACCCGGTCTGCTACCTACAACTGTATACCATGTACTGTTTGCTGGTTACAGTAAAGACCCATTACAGAGACTTACAGTGTCCGTGCTTTCTTATGAACTGTCTGTCCACATTTCAAGGTAACCGCAGCTGCCGCACAACATCTTAAGCAGCTCCAGCCTCCGGGGATCATCGCTTAGCCTGTGGGGAGCGTTCCATCTTGCTGCATTCCATCCCCCGGAGACCCCGCAGCGTCGGTAAGACTTACCGAAATCACTCATAGGTGGCGTCACGACAAATTAACCCCTTAATCTGTTACCACAAGACGTCTTCAAGCTTTTGATCTGCACTCAACCAGGCCCACTACCGGCAGGCGCGGTCCACCCGTGACAAGGAGGAAGAAGCTACTGCCTGTCTAAACCGGAGTCCCGGCCGCGGTGAGTCAGAAAATGGCGTCACGAACAGGATACGAGCAGGCCCGTTCCTAACGGATATCATGTGCTTTAAAAGAACTTTATTTCAACAATTTGGACTTTGTTCGTCCCTAAAAGAACTTTTCCCGCCTTTTCACCGTTGGGCCAAGATGGCACCCAACATGGCGTCCCCTCCATGAGGATCCGCCACGTGCAAGCTCAGGGGGTGAGCCACCGCCCGTCTTCGTGGGAGGGCTAAAGGCAAAGGCGCCAAAATCATTGTCCGCCCTGATTGCTCGAATCAACCATGGGGGCGGACCAAAGACTTTTTCCCACAATTGGACTGCAAAAAATCCCCAAGGAAGTGGGAGTGGCAGAATCTTCTTTACCAGCTCTTCACCAGAACGGTTACCGGTTGGACGGGTGTGGTTCTTCTACAACGATGGCCAATTTGAGACTCCGAGACCTTATGCAACAAGTGGAAGCCAAGGCCAGAGCAGCCATAGGCCATCCCGGTCCGGGTCCTGTCCTCAACATTGACGGCAGCCCCGATTTTTGGCAAGAAGCTCTGCAAGACTTTCGAGTGAGGCTTATGGAAACTGTCGAGTGGACGATTCGTAGCTGGAGCGCGAGCCTAGGCCGCAGACTACATCATGCGATGCAGCAGAGACGACCGGGTACGACCACTCCAGGACCGGATGATGTCTCCAGTTTCACTATGACCTCCCCAATGCCTACCGCTTGCCCTGCGTCTTCACCAGAGCCCATTGACTGTTTCATCCCAGTAGAGACCGCAGCTCACCCCGATTCATTGCCAGAAGCCGCGCCGATTCTGTACCAGAGCCGGAGCTTGTAACCTGCTCCATAGAAGAAGATGACCTTTACCAGGTTCCCAACGAGGAAACCACCAACAGTCGCATTATACCAGAGACTGTTACCCGTTTCTCCAGCAAACCGGAGGCCTCCTCTGCAACTCCGGAGGTCTACCTGGTTACTGGGATAGAACCACCACTACCAGCAGTTACAGATGAAGAGGCAAGCAGCCTGGAAGCCCTGCAGGAATTCCCTGTGGAAGGATCCGCAGCACCACCACCCTGTTGTACAGAGGAACCTGTTCCAGCATCTCCAACCATCGAGCAGCGCGATGTGGTTGTTAAGGGAGAAGAGGAGGATGATGACGTCAACGAGTCCCGCAGCATTCCTGAGGACCTCGACATCGGCTTTACTTGGGGAGACACCGAGGAACCTCCGTCCAAGCAGCCAGCTCGGGTACACTGGTCGGGTGCATCAGCGATACCTTCTCCTGTGCCGTTCCACCAGTCGTCTCACCAGCGGTGTACCCACCATGGGACCCAAGGCTCCCCAAAGCATCCGGAACGTATACCCCGGAGAGGGCATTCAAGCAGCCTCCCTGTACCCGACCTGGTATTCCTGGGCGACAACGGCAACTTACTTAGTTAGAATGGAGGAACACCGCGGATCTCTGAGGGACATCAATCACTGCTGAGTCCACCCGGTCTGCTACCTACAACTGTGTACCATGTACTGTTTGCTGGTTACAGTAAAGACCCGTTACAGAGACTTACAGTGTCCATGCTTTCTTATGAACTGTCTGTCCGCATTTCAAGGTAACCGCAGCTGCCGCACAACATCTTAAGCAGCTCCAGCCTCCGGGGATCATCGCTTAGCCTGTGGGGAGCGTTCCATCTTGCTGCATTCCATCCCCCGGAGACCCCGCAGCATCGGTAAGACTTACCGAAATCACTCATAGGTGGCATCACGACAAATTAACCCCTTAATCTGTTCCCACAAGACGTCTTCAAGCTTTTGATCTACACTCAACCGGGCCCCACTACCGGCAGGCGCGGTCCACCCGTGACAAGGAGGAAGAAGCTACTGCCTGTCTAAACCGGAGTCCCGGCCACGGTGAATCATTATAAATTTTACCTTTGTGTTCAAACTGGCTACCTTTTTGCATATAATTACAGTTTATATGTGCTATGCATGGGTAACAACCCACCCTTTGAGTTCCTGTTATAGTGTGTTGCACCTCTTTTTTAGAACTGCCTATATCCGATCTCACTAACCTATCCTTCAGATTCCTACCCCTCCTATATGAAAATAATGGTGGGTTCCTAAACTCCTCTATCTCTGGCAGACCATTGGCTAGAATCCTCCAATTTTCTTAATGATTTTTTCTATTTCCACAGATTCATCTTTGTAGGTGGTGACCACTGGGATTCTACTCTTAATCACTTTTTTATCCTTTTTTTTTTCGTTTACCCCCATATTCCTATGCTGTATTAACAAATTTTTGGGTATCCTCTCTGCTTAAACTTATTAAGTAGTACATCTATAGTTGACTGTCGTTCTTTATCATCACTAACTATTCTCTGTACTCTCTTAATCTGCCCTCTGGGTATAGCTTTTGTCATACTGGAAGAATGTTGGCTTTTGAAGTGTAGAAGCTTGTTTCTATCTGTGTCCTTTACATGTAGTGATGTACTCAATTCTCTTTTATTCAAATGTACCTCCACATACAGAAAATGCAACTGTGTGGTTGGCTGCACCATCGTGAATTTGATCATCTCATCAATTGTATTGAGGTGATTGAAAACTCCAATAACTCAGTTGTATCCCCCCTTCCAGAGGAGGAATACATCATCTATGTATCACCACCATCGTACTACATTCCTGTAGTGGTGGGACATATAGATGTGCTCCTCCTCTAGGGCCCTCATCACTGTCTTAGCATATGCACATGTCATGTGGGCCCCCATGGCAGTGTCTCTCAATTGTTTATAAAAGATATCACCAAACAAAAAATTATTTGACTTTAGACATATCTCCAGCAGTACTGTAATAATCATTTTACATTCATTGGTATAATTCGTCATATCCAGATATTTCTTTATTGCTCTTATTCCCCTTGCATGGTCAATAGATGTGTAGAGGGAGTTCACATCAAATGACACCAAGACACTTTCCTCATCTGCTTTAACTCTATTAAGTTATGCAAAGATTCTCCTGTATCCTTTATATGAGATTTTTCTGCCAATGCAAAAGGATTCATTACATTGTCTAAAAAGATCCCAATGTTCAACCCTATCCCTGCTATGGGCCTTCTAGGCATGTTAGTTGATGACTTATGAAGTTTAGGTACTATGTATAGTACAGGTGTTATCGGAAATTTTACTATCAAAAACTCAAATAATATTTTCATCTATAATGCCTCCTACTTTTGCAGCAGTCAGAACCTCTATTATTTGCTCCTGGATCTCAAATTTCAGATCTCTATCGGATTTTTGATAAACTTCCTCCTCTCCCAACTTTCTTTCTATCTCTTTCATGTACGTCTTCCTATCCATGACGGCGACTGCTCCACCACTATCAGCTGGTTTTATTATCAGGTCGTCGTCATGGATAAGAT
>JARQOC010000003.1:447618379-447699439 GCA_033576535.1 Allobates femoralis
GAGTGTCTGTGTGTGGCTGGCTGTGTGTCTGTGTGCAGCTGGCTGTGTGACTGTGTGTGGCTGGCTGTGTGTCTGTGTGTGTCTGTGTGTGGCTGGCTGTGTGTCTGTGTGTGGCTGTCTGTGTGGCTGGCTGAAGTTGTGTGGCTGTCTGAGGCTGTGTGGCTGGCTGAGGCTGTGTGTGGCTGGCTGAGGCTGTGTGTGGCTGGCTGATGCTGTGTGTGGCTGGCTGAGGCTGTGTGGCTGGTTGAGGCTGTGTGTGGCTGGCTGAGGTTGTGTGGCTGGCTGAGGCTGTGTGTGGCTGGCTGAGGTTGTGTGTGGCTGGCTGAGGCTGTGTGGCTGGCTGAGGCTGTGTGTGGCTGGCCATTCACATGTGGCTCTTCAGATAACTCCTTTAAGAATGTGGTGAGGGCCACGACAACGTAAAAGCAAAATTTACGGATTGGGGCTGTTTGTTGATCTAGTGTGTGGGCTGGTGGGGCTTGTTTTCCAGGGCTGCTTTTTGGTCCCAGTCCGGCCCTGCGTTACCTTATGGCAACAAAGCACAGACACCTGTACAGATTATGGGAGCACCCTCTGATTGCAATAGCCAATAGCCACAGAGGGAGCCTCTTTGATTGGCCAATGCCAGTCAGTGCAGAGAATATGCATGGAGTTTAATGAGCGGCCCAGAAAGCAAGCAGTAGGAGACTTGTAAAATCAATCTTGCTATCCTATAATCTATCTATCCTATAATCTATTTACTATATCATCTATCTATCTACCTATCTACCTATCTGCCTATCTACCTATCTAATGTGTTTCCCCAAAAATAAGGCGCCCCCGAAATTAAGATGTACTAGGGGGGTTTGCTGCCCTGTGGAATATAAGGCTTCCGTCCGACGTAGTCCAAAACGCGATGTCCTCTCTGCTCATCCCTGTGCATAGATATAGATGTCTATGCACAGGGATGAGCAGACTGAGAACAATCTCATCTCTACTACACACAGGAAGAGCAGGCGGGCTCTAGGACCCTGGAGCTGCGGCAGCCTGTACAGAGCAGACAGCCTGACTCCTAACTGTGCGAGTTTCCCAGCGATTACTTGCACAGTAAACGAGTCCAATGCAAGTCAATGCCAATCCTAGTTTTGTCAGAGTCTCTGACAAAACTAGGATTGCTTCAGGCTGAAGCTTCCGAGACACATCTGTGATTTGTAAATCACAGACTACTCGTTATTGCTCGCTTCCCCATTCATTAACATTGGACTCGCTAGACTCGCAACGAGTAGCGAGTCCCGGGCTCGGACTCGCTAGAGTCAAGCGATTCCGAGTAATTTAGGACTCGCCCATCACTAGCATCACATGAATTTTCTAACAGTGCCAATACTTTTGTCCACCCCCTTTTTATGTTTAGTGTGGAATTATATCCAATTTGGCCTTAGGACAATTCTTTGTGTTTTTTCATTGAAGACAATTAAATGAAGATAATAATACCAAAGAATTTGTGATTGCAATCATTTTCAGAAAGAAACTGAGTATTATCTGACAGAATTGCAGGGGTGTCAATACTTTTGGCCACAACTATACATATGTTTATATATATATATATACACTGTATATATATATATATATATATATATATATATATATATATGTTTACACACAAACATACATACACAAGCTGTGGGGTACTCAGCAACTGGATCGCTGCTGCTGTCGCTGGGGAATCACAGGGGTCGTGCCCCGGTCCTGTGGCCTGGGCATCAGTTGAAAAAGGGGATCTCTACAGGGAAGGTTGATGTGACCTCACCCGTGGTATGTGGTCAGTCGGGACCACCGCTGCTGCAGAACCTCCGGGGATGATGGGTAGCAGCTGAGATGGGCCGGCTCTCCATGTGTAAAGCCAATGCCCAGGGCAGTGTAAATACTCTATGTGTAGGATGCAGGGTGACGGGCACGTTTTTTGTAGTTTCTCAATCCTTTACTGGAGCAGATGGTAAAAGCTGTCCACGGGGTCTTGAGAGCAACTTAGGGTAATTCTCACCCAACCAGGTCTTTGGCTCCCTTACTGCGCTTATAATTTGCCTCCTGCTGCTTAAGCTTGACTGCCAGCCCTGTCTTGTCCTGTGAGGTACCGGTATGACAGCCAACTTGAGTCCTTTACTTATATCCTGTTCCCGGGTGTCAGTGTCCTGAACTCTCTCTCCGTTGCTGTGTCTGTGGGTAGTGTGGCTGGGAATCTGGAACCCCCACCATCCGGTACTGACTGCCGGGATGTGTGACCCTGCACAGCCTCGGACTCTGGTTTCCGTTCTATGCGCTTTCCTCTGGGGTGAGCACGGAGTTGCTCAGCCTCCCAAGTGTGTTCCTGCTCCTCCTTTCCTCAGACCCTAGCCTTAGGCCTGGAGTTTTTCAGTAGACCTTGAGACGAGCTTAGCAAAGCTCATTTACACTCAGGTCCTCTTCACAGTCCTCCCAGGAACTGAACTCTTCACAGTTCTCTCTGGAACTGCACTAACTAGCTCCCCTCCAGACCAGAATATATAGGGGAGCTCACCCTGAACCCGGGCTTTGTCTCCCCCTTCTGGCCTGGAGGTGTTGGTGTTGTATGTGTGTTGCCTGATGAGAATACCCTTAGTTGCTCTCTTATGACACCATCACACGGGGGCAGTGATGACACTGTGGCACTTTGACCCAGAGGTGCCACACACACACACGCACATATATATATATATATATATATATATATATATATACTGTATATACACACACACACACATATATACATACACAAAACCACACAGGCAAACACACATACACACACATACACACAACCACACATATATACAAACACATATTTACCACGAAGAAAACAGAGAGAAGGAGAGCGTTATTAGTAAAGTTTATCTTATTTCTCACAGTGCCTATAAATTAACCAGAGAGTAGCTCACATGGGGTACATATTGTGATCATTGACACTTTATGTTCACACATTGCTGCTTCTCTGCGTTTTTTGCTGCGTTTTCTGTATTTACCTGCGTTTTTTGCTGCGTTTTTTTACGCGCGCTTTTTGCAGTGAAAACGCAATTCTGGATAAGCAGCCCAGCCAAACCTATGGGTTTTGACACAATCCATTCACACACTGCGTATTTGTGCTTTTTTTTACGCGCGCGTTTTCACTGCAAAAATGCACGCGTAAAAAGAATCACCATGTCAATTCTTCCTGCAGTTTTTCTCTGCGTTTTTCCATTGCCCACATGATAAATGGGCTCTGAAAAAGCGCAGAGAAAAATGCTGAAAAAAACGCAGTGTGTGAAAGGAGCTGCGTATTTCACAAAATACGCGCGTAAAAAAGCGTCGGAGTCGTCTCGGAGTCGGAGTCGTCTTGGAGTCGGAGTCGTCTCGGAGACGGAGTCGTCTCAGAGTCGGAGTCGTCTCGGAGTCGAGTCGGAGTCGGAGTCGTCTCGGAGTCGGAGTCGGAGTCAAAAAAATGCGTGGGGCTCCGCGCAATTTCTATGTCTAGCCAGGTACAGCTAAGCAGCTGGGGGCTGGAATCCGCAGCGCAGGGATGCCCAAGCTTTCTGGGCACCCCCCGCTGCAAATTGCAGCCCGCAGCCGCCCCAGAAGATGGCGCGTTCATTGAAGCGCCATCCTCTGGCGCTGAACCCCGCTCTTCCAGCAGCCCTGGTGGCGGTGACACGCTGGGTAATAAAGGGGTTAATACCAGCTTTGTTATACAAGCTGGTATTAAGCCTGAGATTCTTAATGTCAGGCCATGTTTGACCCAGCCACTAAGAATCTCCAATAAAGGGTTAAAAAAACACAACACAGAGAAAATTTTTTATTAGAAATAAAAAAAAAAAGCCATTAGGGACTCCATCTTTAATTAAAAAAATCCTCTTCCGTCCGACGCAGTCCAAAACGCGATGTCCTCTCTGCTACATCCCCTGTGCATAAATATAGATGTCTATGCACAGGGAATGAGCAGACTGAGAACAATCTCAGCACTGCTACATCAGGCAGCAGGCGGGCTCTAGGACCCTGGAGCTGCACAGAGAAGACAGCTGGACTCGGCTCGCAAAGAAACAGCAGTTACTTTGCGAGTTTCCCTGCTATCACTGGCACAGTAGCCGAGTCTAATGCAAACAATGGCAATCCTAGTTTTGTCAGCGTTTCTGACAAAACTAGGATTGATATAGATTTGCATTGGACTCGTGCGAGTAATCACTGGGAAACTCGCAGAGTACCGAGTCCTGCGAGTCCCTTACTACTCGCCGAGTAACGAGTCCTAGCGAGTAGATTCGCCCATCCCTAAACATATATGCACAGAGTAACAGACATTCATGCACCTATCTTCTATGAGATACAGTGTCTTTACAATGCAGGCTACAGCTGCTATATGTATGTTAGCTCTCTCCCTCCCTCCTTCCCCAATTCCAGGCAAGACAAATACTTCACAGTTCAAAGAGGCAGCTTCTTACTATTGTAGAGTATCACTGCTAGGCCAGGGCTCACAGTCTCCAGACGCAGCGTTCCCAGTCCCTGCTAAAATCAATTTGAATGCAGCCAAACCTCTGTCATGTGCCTAGATGGCGCTGACATTGCTGGATGCTGCTATGTATGTTTGTCTTTAAGAGCTGCATGGTTGATAGTTGTGAAGGTCCTGGCCTCCTGTGTTGTGCTCCAGAACTGCATTCACTATTAGGTTCAACTGCTGGTTTAGGGGTTAATGTGTGACTCACCTGAACTCTCCTCCCCCTAGCCTTTAAGTAGCCTCTCCTTCCACCAGGTGGTGCTGCTGATAGAGTTTCACTCTATGCCTGTAAGCTGTGCTGTGCTGACCTGTGTGTTTGTGTTGCTGAAGTCCTTTCCTTTGGAGTTGCTGTATCCCAGTTCTGTGGAGGCAGGTGAGGGGGGAATAGCACAGGGCTGGTGGAGGAGTTTAAGGGAGAGGCTGGAGGCTCGAACATTCTCACCTGCAGAGATACCTTTGGGATCAGGGTCATTAAGGGTTCCTAGACTAGGGTCAGACTAGTCTTCCCTGGTCACATTACCCATAACTGCCATTCCCTCATCAGCATTCTCACTACACCATGACACTGTCTCCCTACACCGTGCGACAATGACTCCTCTCTGGCTGGAAAGCTTCACGCAGGCCATTATGGAAATTGAGCAAGAGAGTGGAGCCGGCTGCAGAACAGGAGAGAGAGGAGAAATAAAGCTGCGGCCGCACACTGATAGGTGAAAAGTATGCAGCGCCACACACACAGCACACATCAGGCAGATGCCGCCCCCCCTTTTTAGCAACGTCCTCCCGCATGTCCACATCATGACGTGCTGGAGGAAGAAGAGGGGTGGTAGTGGCAGCCGTGCAGAGTGCGGTGCAGACAGACAGTGGCGGATTATAATTGGGCAATTTACCCTGGGTGACTGGGCCCCCCAGAGCATTTGGCCCTGGGCTACCACCCAGATTGACCTCATTATAATCCGCCACTTGATAGATATGAGATACATAGATGATAAAGACATAGATAGATAATAGATAGATATGAGATACATAGATAGATGATAATGAATGAAGGAAGAGGAAAAGGGGAGGAGGAAGAGCTACTCACTAATGCCCATGGACTCGGGAACCGGTGAAATGGCTGGCATACATCCAAATTGCAGTGAAGGACTATTTCAGGATCACCAGACACCAATTTCTTTGTTTAAAATCCTTTATTCAGATAAAACATGAGAACAAGGTGGAAAAATGCTGGACGTGTTTCGAGGGGTAACCTCTTAGTCCTCAGCATAAATTGTAAAACCATCACAACACTATATAAACATAAAACCCCACCCACTGTGGGCTACAATTGAAAGCCCATAATGGACTCTGCACTTCATGGACTTCCCACCATTTTAATAGAGCCTGCTGATCCCTGTTGGGAATTTTTGTTATATTCTATGTATAATCATATATGTGTGTTTGAGACTTATTATAGCCTGTACTACACTAAGGTTTTCGGTACTTCACTCCTTGTGTGCTGGACTGTTTCTGAAAACAAGTTCTTTGATACTGCCCTACAGACATTAGTGAACAAACTGCAGGCCTATGACCTGTCGGTTTGATGAATGGAAATGCAAGACACTACACACACGCCTGTAGAATATGGCTGGCCAAGTGCAGTCCTCAAGGGCTGCAAATGTGGCACCCCTCTGGCTAGGTGCCACAGGGAGGTATTGCAGTATGACAACCAAATGTGATAGGCCATAGAACAGAAGGCAATGGGCCAGGACTGGTTGGAGCCAACTGGTCACGTTGGGGGAAAGACACCGGCAATGAGGGAAGCTGAGGCGGCCAGAAGTTTAGCTCTGACCGCAGACGAGCTGCGGGCACCACAAGGACATCTCATCCCTCAGGACAGAAACCGGTTGAGGACACTAGTGGTCGTGGACTGAATTCTGGTGGTGGGAAAAATTGTGCGCTCCTGCTGCTCCCTTCCATAACGGTAAGGGACAGACTCAAAAGACTAGTGACATAACGTAGTACTGGCGGGAGAGTGCTGTAAAGGTGGGAGAAACAGGAAGAATAGAACAAACCCCGAAAGACAAAGAAAGAAAACATCTAGAGACTCCATTAGGGGGACCCTGAGCTGGCAACAACCACCCGGTACACCAAACTGTACCATGTATCGTTTATCATTTGCCGGTACTCAGTAAAGTGGAGTCAAGCTTAAACTGGTCCTTGTTGTTCTTCCCGCCGGTGCCCGGAGGGCTCCAACACCAACATCAGCAGCTCATCAGAGGGGTAATAACCACCACTACAACTCCCCTTATGCTCTTCCATCACCGCTGCCTTGAGGTAAAAGCTCCTCCTGTGGGGAGCTGTACTACTCTCTGCTGCACCCACCATCACCTCAGCGGCCGGCTTGCAGCGCTGGTACTTGTATTACTGGGATCCACAGGTGGCATCAAGTTCCCTTGTAAATACTCCCTTCTCCCCCACCATCTACTCAAATGATAACCAGGGCACAAAACCGGGATCCCGACCACCCGTGATTCCCCTTCCAAGAAGCCATCAGTCCCGGTGTCCGAGTACCCCTTGCCCTGGCCGCATCACAAACAGTGCATGTTTCCAGGACTCCCTTAGCATTGCACAAGGTGTTGGAATCATTACCTCTGTAGGTAACCAAACTGAATTCAAACTTCGTAAGGTTCGCTCATCTCGACACTCGCAGACCAATCCATCATAATCTGGGCTCCAAAATGTTGCTTCTTCCCCTCTGAGCCTTGCCGTGCACCCAAACAGTTGTTTTTCTCAACATATGGAGTATCATGGAACTCTGGAAAAATTGCTCAACAAATTTTGGGGTTCATGTTATCCAGGTGCCCATGTGAAAATGAAAAAATTAAGCCTTAAATATTGAGTGGAAAAAAAGTATTTTGTTCATTTTCATGGCTAAACATCATAAAATGCTATGATGCACCTGGTGGTTTAAAGTGCTAAATACACATCTGGATAACTTTCTTGTTGGGTCTAATTTCCAGAATGGGGTCACTTGTGGAGTTATTTTATTGTTTAGGTACATCAAGGGCTAACCAAACGCAACATGATACCCACAGTCCATTCCAACAAAATCATCACTCCAAAATGTTACTCCTTCCTTTCAGAGCCTGGTTTGTTCCCCAATAGTGGTTTTCCACTGCATATAGGTTATCAGTGTACTCAGGACAAATTTACCAACAAATTTTGGGGACATTTATCCTGTTGCTCTAGTGAAAATGAAAAAATATTGATCCCAATAGAAAATTTTTGTGGAAAAAAGTACTTTTTCAGTTTAACGGCCCAATATATGAAGCACCTGGGGGTTCAAAGTACTCACCACAGATCTAGATAAATTTCTTGTGGGGTCTCATTTCCAAAATGGGGTCACTTGTGGGAGGTTTCTACTGTTTAGACACATCAGGGTTCTCCAAATGCAACTTGATGTCAGCCAATGATTGCAACTAATTTTCCATTAAAAAAAAGTCAACTGACGCTCCTTCCCTTCTGAGCCTGCCGTGCACTCAAACAGTGGTTTTTGACTATGTATGGGGTATCTATGTATTCGGGACAAATTGCAAAACAAATGATATGGTCCCTTCTCTCCTGTTACCGTTGTTATAATATTTGAAGCTAAAGTAATATTTTTGTTGGAAAAATTAATATTTTCATTTTTTCCTTGAACATTGTTTTAGTTGATATGAAAAATCTTAAGGGTTAATACACTTCTTAAATGTGATTTTGAGCATTTTGAGGGGTGGAGTTTATAATGTATCACTTTTGGGTGTTTTCTATCATGCAGGCACCTCAAAGTCACATTAAATGTGATGCAGTCTCTAAAATAGTGGCTTTGTAAATTTTGTTTGAACAATGAGGTCTGGGGGACTAGCTATTCTCCTTAGGCCTCATTCACATATCCGTGTCACCACAGACAAGTGAAACAAGGCTGTTTGGGGGTGGGGCATAGATCCATGTGTCACGGACATGTGACACAATGGGTGCTGTCCGTGTGCTATCCATCGATCCATGGATAGCACACGGACAGCCTGTCACTGCATAGTCTCCTCCCTCCAGTGCCGCTGCTCCTCTCTCTTCCGGTCCGCTCTTGGGCTCAGTGAAGTGAATATTCATGAGCCTAATGAGTGGCTAATTGCAGGAAAGGGGGGGAGGGGAGACCTGCAGCCAGTATACTCACGAGGCTCCTCCACTGGATCTAGTGGTTGGCGTCCACCTCAATAATCATAAAGAAATGTATGGACGATCCAGTGGCATGCTTCATAATACTTTTATTGTGAGATTATAAAAACATCACAGCGCACAGGGGGTGCTGCTAATGAGTGGCACCAGAAGTGAGAGGAGCTGTCAGCGCTGGAGGGAGGTGAGTATGAAATTTTTATTTTCAGGCTTGTAACTTTTGTCGATGGTTCGTGCACACGGACGTCACATGAATGAGATCTGTGTGCAGGACAGCGGTCTGTGCCTCTGCAAAAAAACGGACATGTTGCTGTGTGGAGCACACGGACACGCATCTGCTCCACACGGTGACACGGACCGTGCAGAATTATGGAAGTGTGAAGGGGGTCATAGGGGAACATGTGTCCGTGCCTCCGGCATGTGTCGGCACGGACCCCATATGTGCTGGAGGCACGGATGTGTGAATGAGGCCTTATGGAGAGGAATCTGCCTGCCGGCATAAGGAGAACTGATATTGCCGAAATGCTCCTCTGTGAAATATGCAAATTTTCACTTCAGTGAGGAAGTGAAAAACTCTAATGCCACCTAATAAAGGTAGCAATCCTTAAAGTCATAATCGACTCTTTAGCAAGCCTTTTAATATGACTTAGGATTTGTGTGATCAGAACCCCAAACTGCAGACGCTGCGTTTCTCACTGAAGTGACAATTTGTATATTTCCCAGAGGAGCATTGCGGCTGTAAGTCTCCTTATCAGTTCTCCTTATGCCGTCAGGTAGACTACTCCCATTAAGGAGAATAGCTAGTCCCCCAGACCTCGTCTTAGCCTCTCATACAGCCAGATCAGAATTCCCACACACTGTTCTGATGAGGCGCAGTCACCCCGAAACACAGCGTCTGCAGTTTGAGGTTCTAATCTAGCACAAATCCTAAGTCATATTAAGAGACTTGTTAAAGAGTCAATTATGATTTTAAGGATTCCTACCCTTATTGGGTGGCATTAGAGTTTTTCACTTCCTCACTGAAGTAACAATTTGCATATTTCCCAGAGGAGCAATGCAGCTATAAGTCCCCTTATCAGTTCTCCTTATGCCGGCAAGCAGATTCCTTACCATAAGGAGAGTAGCTAGTCCCTCATCTTAGCCTCTCATGCTGCCAGATCAGAATTCCTACACACTGGCAGTCACCCCAAAATGCAGCGTCTGCAGTTTGGGGCTCTAATCTGGCACAAATACTAAATCATGTTAAAAGGCTTGCTAAAGAGTCGATTATGACTTTATAAAAAAGGATAAATAGGGAGCGCACATAGGGCGTTATTGTCTTAATAAATAGTCCAGTCCCCCCAATCGGTGTGACTCACCTGCGGTGGTTGTGAGAGCCACAACAAACTGAGAGAGCCTGGTAATGGTCGCTGCAGGAGCCCACTGAAGATAAATGATTTCCACTGAAGAAAAAGCTGGGCTTTGTAGTCCGCGCTGACCTCAAGAAACTTCCAGTCCAGTAAGGGGTTAATCAGGTTCTGTTTTATTTTCCTACGCGTTTCGTGGCTTTAAATCTGCCACTTCATCAGGGCTATGATACAAAGCCCAGCTTTTTCTTCAGTGGAAATCGATTATGACTTTAAGGATTGCTACTCTTATTGGGTGGCATTAGAGTTTTTCACTTCCTCACTGAAGTGACAATTTGCATATTTCCAAGAGGAGCATTCCGGCTATAAGTCTCCTTATCAGTTCTCCTTATGCCGGCAGGTAGATTCCTCTCCATAAGGAGAATAGCTAGTCCCCCAGACCTCATCTTAGCCTCTCATACAGCCAAATCAGAATTCTCAATCACTGCACTGATGAGGGACAGTCACGCCGAAACACAGCATCTGCAGTTTGGGGTTCTGATCAGGCACAAATCCTAAGTCATATTGCAAAGCTTGTTAAAGAGTCGATTATGGATTTAAGGATTGCTACCCTTATTGGGTGGCATTAAGGTACCGTTACACGCAGCAACTTTTCTAGGAATTTCACTGGCAACTTACTGGTTGCAGTGAAATCATGGATACATTATTACATTTGTACACAGCAATAAAATGGAACAATGTGTCCATGATTTCACTGCAACCAGTAAGTTGGAAGTGAAATTGCATGCAATGTTGCGACGTGTAAAGGTACTCTAAGAGTTGTCCACTTCCTCACTGAAGTGACAGTTTGAACAATGAGAAATTGCTGATGAACTTTGAACCCTTCTAACTTCCTAACAAAAAAAATAGTTTCCAATATTGTGCTGATATAAAGTAGACATGTGGGAAATGTGGAAATGTTGTTTATTAACAATTTTGCATGATTTTACTCTTGTTTAACGATATAAAATTTCACAGTTTGTAAATTGTGAAATCTTTGCCAAATTTCCAATTTTTTCACAAATAAACACAAAAATTATTGCCCTAAATTTACCACTATCGTGGAGTCCAATATTTCACAAAAAGACATTCTCAGAATCTCTGAGATCCATTGAAGCATTTAAGGGTTACTACCTCATAAAGTGACACTGGTCAGAATTTGATCAAATGTTCTGGTCAGAAAAATCAAAACAGGCTGGTGGGGGAACGGGTTAAGGTGGCACATGTTAGGGCTGCTTTACACACACCAACTTCTGTGTCCAACTTCTGAACAGATGTCTGGTTGCAGTGAAATCATGGACACATTGCTCCATTTATAAACAGCCACAAAATGGAACAATGTGTCCATGATTTTACTGCAACCAGAGATCTGTTCAGAAGTTGCACACAGAAGTTGGTGTGTGTAAAGCGGCCCTAAGAGATTTTTGATGAAAAAAACTTTTCACACAAAAACAGGTCTTAAAGAGGACATGGAGCCCACTGGGACGGGGTACTCGGTGCTGGACCGGGGTACTACTGGGGGATGTCACGGCGGTCCTGGTCCAGACCGTGTCCCGGGCCCGCACAATAAAATGGGATGTATTTACAAGGGATTTGTCAGTCGTGACGCCACCCACGGGTTGTGGTCAGTAATGGGACCACCGCTGCTGCAGAACCTCCGGGGATGATGTTTTGGCAGCTTAAATGGAATGGCTCTCCGCAGGTAGAGCTGGTTCCCCGGGGCAGTGATAGTTAAAGTCAGTGATGGTTGTTATGGCTGCTGCAGGGAAAGGGGATGATGTGGAGATGGCTCCTGACAGGGTCATATGGAGGACTGACAGTTCTTCATACCTGAAATCAGTCACAGACAACATAACAGGGTTCACCCGGGTTTACTGTTCTTATTCTTCTGTCAAACAGGGCACGGTACAATACAGATCATTAAAGTTTCACTCAGTTGACTCCGGTACACTTGAACCCACTGCAGCCAGGTTATCTCTCCTAGACTCCTCAATCCTTCTATGTCTCCTTTCAGGCTTATTCTCCAACTTTCCCGTTTTAGGTGAATTGCTGAACGACAGCTCGGTCCCTAATAGTAGCTTCCCCCTAAGTCTCTGGGCGGTAAACCGGGTCCTCTCAGTTGCTGCTGTGCCCCCAACCCTTTGGTGGGAACACAGATCTGGAGTCTGTGATCCCCGTCAGTTTGTCTGGAGAGCTGGTTTTAATCTTCAGTCCCCCTCAGAGCTGACTCTTTGGTTTTAGCCTAACCTTAGGTATCCCTGTTTCACAAGGGATCACCGGGTCCTTCTCTTCCCGTGTAACTTCCCAGTATATTAGGGGAGGCTCTTCTGTCAGTTAACTGCTGGCCCTCACATCTTCCCTAGACCTGATGGTACTGGTCCGGTCTTGGCTGCTCGGCACCTGCCTACTCCTTCTCCTTCATCTGTTCCTCTCAGCCTACTCCGGCCTACTCCTTCTCCTTCATCTGTTCCTCTCAGCACCCACTGGCCTACTGGCTAACTGCTTCCTGTTGCTTCTGTGGCGCCCCTGCGGGTATTAGCCACAGTATAAGATCATAATAGTTGCACTCACATAGAAAGCCATGCCACTGCACTACCACCTTTGGCCAGTAGGGGGAGCTCCAGAGACACCAGAGATTTCCCTAGAGATAAAACACCGGTCTGAGGTAGATTTTCAGACAGTTGGAGCCAGGAGCTCAGAGTGACAGGAGCTGCATTGAGTTCCTGAAGACTGACTGACAATTTTCTAGGGCCAAGCCATCGGTCTGAGGAGGACAAAACTGATAAGAGGAACACTTTCAGAATCGGGTAGCATCATTATCTACCCAAGATAAAAAGCGCAGATACGGATACCGTATCCGTGGCTGCATTAGTTATATACAATACAGCAACCGGACAACGTGAGGTAACAACAAGCTTACAGGGCCAGACACAGCAACATACTAAGAGTTCAGCAGTACTCCCGGAGGGGGTAAGCAGAGAGAGACAAAGGACTTAAGTTGCCTGTTAAGTGGGACCCAAAGAGGACAGATTTGGGCCGGCAGCCAGTTCATACACGGCAGCAGGGCCATACAGACAGCGCAAGCAGGAGGTAAAGGACCCGGTGGGGCCTGAGCAACTGAACCCCTATTGCAGACTCTGGAGATGGGACTTGTTGTATTGTAGTTTGGTTGAAAGTAAACCAGTTAAACTTCATCTGTGCCTCAGCCTCTGATTTAACAGCTACCATCTATCCAGGATTGGGACCATCACCGCTGAGAAAATTTGCTGTGAATCAAGTAAGTGTCTGTGCCCTTAACATCTCCTCACCAGACTTCCATCTTCATCCATCATTAACTTTAACATCACCTGTCCAGGGGACCCTACAGCCCTACCCGGAAAAGGGCTATACCATCTCAGCTGTCTCTCACCATCATCCCCTGGCCAGTACAAGGCAGCGGTGGCCATATATAGCCACATTATTCCGGGTGGCGTCACGACAATAACATCTACAAACTTTATAAACTATATAAACTTCTAAATCCCTGTAAATACCCCCCTTTAGGAGTGTGTCAGCCTGGGGCCACGGCCTGGGTCCAGCCACCAGTGATTCCCCCAAGGAAAGGGACCCTGCGCCGGGTATCCCGGTCCCCTAAGCTGGGCGGCACACTTCCTTATATACTCATCCGTTACCATGACTACGCTCCATCCACTCATATCTAGCCCTACTACCACTTGCCTGCCTAGAGTCCCAGGTTCCGGGTTAGGTCCCCATGACAGTGGATATGTGTTTGAGGTGTTTGCTAAACAAACAGTCTACCCTCCTGCCTAGCTGCAGTTTCTCCCTGTGGGCACCCTGATCACAGGGGCGCCACATTGGCATGGTGATCTAATTACATCACTGGATGCAGCATGTCTGCAGCATCCAGGCAAGGGGTCCCCCAGCCCTTGAGCAGCCCTGTACCCCAAGATAATACTCTTAGAAAGCAGGGGGCGGGGCCAAACGGCAAGTTCTGAAAAAATACAAACTCTGTTTAATGCTGCAGAAGAGAGAGAGAATGATTGGCAGCGGTGGGCAAATTAAACATGCCGGGGGTGTGAATCTGCCCTTCGGCTCCAGCCCCTAGCCACCTCCTTTCCGACTGCAGGATGTAAGTTTTCTAAGTGTATTATCTCGGGGTACAGGGCTGCTCAAGTGCTGGGTGACCCCTTGTCTGGATGCTGCAGACATGCTGCATCCAGTGCTGTAATTAGATCACCATGCCTGGTTTGGTGACAGGTCATCTTTAAGTTAGATTTAAAAAAATGCACACTCCACCTCTTTTATTTTTCCTGTCCTTTCTGAATGTGGTGTAACTTCCTACGTTTATCATCAAGTCATGGTCTAATCCAGCCAGGTTTTTGCAGTGCCCATCATATCCTAATTTGTGGCTGACATAAGAGTCTCCTAATCATTTAATTTGCAAGACTTGCATTTACCAGCAGACATTCAATACCATTAACACTTTTACTATTCCTCACCTCCCTACTTTCCTTACATGTCCCAGCCTACCCCTAATTTCTCATTGACCCATACGGTCTCACTCTCTGTGTTATGTCTATCCACTTTTGTGCACAACTACACTCCCTCCCTCGTATATTTTGCAGACTGCAAACTTTCATAACAAACTTGGACAACCCTTTTAATTATAAAAAAGAAGTACTGTTGCATGCCCATTCCTAACAGTGTGTTTTATGCCTACTTTCAAGACTCCTGTTGGGTCCAGAAATCATCACATGATTACTCATATCTGATTTTTATGCTTGCGGTCATGTGACAACTAACTTTTATTCCTGCTTTTCTTAATGAAGCATGAGCTATAGTGTTTTACAGAACATTGAGAGAATTAAGAAGAGTAGCCTGTCAGCATTTGACATTAAGCAAATCACATGTGTGGTCACATCCATGACGACTACTCAAACTGCTTGGCAGAGGGAAAGTGCCAAGCTGAATTCTTCCCCTAGTTTTCGGAAAACCTAGGCCCACCTCTGTAAGTATAAAGAAAATTAGCTGCAGACTATTGGGTCAGCTACAACTAAAACTGCAGTATAACATCCAAAGTTATTCATAAATGTACACTTAAAACACTGCACATTATTTTTATCACTAGAGTATCGTGGACATCAAGTAAGGGCAATAAATTGATAAAGATTGTATTTGACCAAATTTGGAAATTTTACGCAGTCTACCAGAAGAAGGTACACAGGATATTTCTCTGTTCCCTTATGTTATGTGTCTATGGACAAAGGAATTAGGGGTCTTACCATTTTTGGTGGAAGGTCGTTATTTATTTAATTCTGTTTTAGCTTCTTTTAAGACCAGAAACACTAAGGGTTCGAACCCACCACTATATAACACAAACAAGCTCTATCCGATGTTTAATCTCTCCTTCATCCCTGCACATGTGATCTGATTCTTGTGACTCATCCTGTGGGGACAGTGGGGTACTCGGAGTTGGGCCTACCTCAGGCGGTGTCGACTGGGGATGTCATGGTGGTGTGACCCGGTCCGTGGCCCCGGAGCGGTCAATAAAACAGAGAAGAGTTTGTTGAAAAGGGGAGAACAGGTTTAAGAGATTGGTTTGTCATGACGCCACCCGTGGTATGCGACCATTAGTGGCCGCGGCTGCGATGCAGGACCTCTGAAGATGATGGAATAGCAGCGGTGATGGTTTCACTCCCCACAAGTGGAGCAGTTCTCCAGGGCAACCGATATGGTCAGTTGGTGGTAGTGGGCCAGCGGGGTGGTTCTGGCCAGGGAGTGTGTCACAAGTAGGTTTCTACAGCCTGCACAGCTTAGCAGCAGTCTACCGCTCCTCAGGCAGGAAATGAAAAGTCTCACACACAGTTCTGAGTTCCAAACCGGTTTATTTAGCTTTTCTCTGCTGGCACCACAAGATACTGTTCTGGTACAGTCGCGGTCCGGATAGTCCTCAGCATCCGGGATAGCTTGTCCAGGACACCCCCTTTATGTTCCTTCCTCTGGTTGCTGCCTTCCTTAATGCTGCCTGCTTGCCTAACTCCTGCTGGCGCCTCGGACACAGTGCCACGATCCAGCAGTCATTAGTCTTGTCGGGCGATTGGGCGTGTCCCCGGACCCTATTACAGCTGCCTTCTCAGCGGATGTGTTGGGAGTGAGCCACAGCACCTATGGACCTCGTGGCCTCCATTTCCGTGGCTGGAGTATGGATTCTCCTTGCCACCTTTAGGGCCGGTCCCCTGGGCTGCAACCTGCCCCTTCACGGGTGCACGGGTGGACCACTCACTTCCCACACACCTAGGTCTCCCACTTTCTCTCTGCAGTCTCTTGTCTCGGGACCCAGGACGAGCCTCATCCCAAGTCCTCTGGGTCCTTTCCTCCTGCTAACTTGCCAGCTTTCTCTCCTACTGAACTCCCATGTCCTGTTGTGTTTCCATGTTGTTTCCTCTCCGACTTCCTGACTGCTCTTCCTAACTTCCACCCTCCACCTTTCTCCCACTAACCTTTCTCCCCACCTTTCTCCCCACTAACTACCTGGGCCCGCCCCCTGCATGATCCGCCCACTGTCCCCGGGACCGGGTGTGTTGGGTGCTTTTGTGGGTGTCTGGACTTACCATACCATTTACTGAGCACAAGAATACTACACCCGTGGATTGGGTGAAGTACCCTTCTGTGGTGACCAGACTGCAGGGGCGCCACACTTGCATATGAGAGAATCAGATCAAAGTAAAATGACACTTGGGTCACACTCACAGCAGACTTTGAGCCAAGTGTCATTAGCATATACAGTACGATCCGATTCTCTCATGAGAGAACATACGCTAGGGTGACCCCAGCCTAATAGTGAGCCACAGGCTGAAATATTGTATATGGGAGGATTTTCTTCATGGTATTTTTCTTTTGCACAGGCATAATGTGCTGGTATATACAGAAATAAAAGTACTAAATGCTACCAAAAAAACTCCCAGTTAGGAACAATGTTATTTTAATACACAATATGAAATAAACATTACAAAACTGTAAATAAAATATATAAAATACATATTTGGTATCATCTTTAGTGACGGGGCAGAGGCACGTTGGGACTTACTATAAGTTAAGAAAGCAGATGAAGATGTTATCCAATGCAAAGGTTAAACTGTTACTCTATTTTCATATTTTCAATATATTTTGACTTTACACTGCTTTGCTTTTAAATTACCATAAGAGAAAGAATTGTTTTGCATGTTGGCATCCACTAAACCTAATGTACTTATGGATTTCCTTAATAGATTATCCGTCTAATTTAAGAATATGAACTTTTAAGAATATAAACCTTGGTTGCTTTTATCCATTATTATCCTAAATTCTTAATGTTGGCAAAATGAAGGCTAAACAATCCTTGAGAAAACTAAAATATGTAAAAAAGCTAACTGAAAAACTCAATAAAAGTACTGTAACAGAAAAACAACCAAAAATAACCTCCAAGATCCCACATCTACTAAAAGCAAGCGCAGAACAAATGTATAGAAGAACAAACAAATGGCTTAGCAATAAAATAATAGAAATCCTGACATATGCACTCCCTTGAGAGCTTTATCAAAAGCTTTGCAAAAGCTGCTAGCAAGTGAAAAGAATGTTGGACTCTTTGTCTAGTTTTACCAAGCTGTTCTTTATCCATATACCGTACTTTATGAAATGTAAATGCTTTCAACGACTAAGTTTCTTAACTTTTTTTAAGATTGTTACGATACTAGATTCACAGAAATGATCATATTGTAAGCTTATATATCATGAAAATTACATTTTTTGTGGTTATGTTTTTTGTTGTCATTGAGAGTGATATGAAATCGTTCAGAGTTAAATTCTTTTTGCTATTTCCCTTTTTTCCCAGCGTAATCCCTTATTATAGTTAGCAAAAACCAATTTAATCCATTATGATAGTTAGCTGGTTCCCTATTGGGATGTTTAAAGCGTAACCGCCGTTTAAATTTTTCTTTAATAATAATGTAGAGCAAGCAATTTTAATAAACTTTTAAATATCTATTATATAATCACGAATGGTTTTTTGCCCTTTTGAGACCGCTCTCGCTGCGAGTCAGCGTGGTCATGTGGATACGAACGAAGCATTGGCCGCGCAGCGGCCATTGCGAGCAGCTCTAAGGCGACTCGCTATGCCGCGCAGCGGGCATGGCGAGTCGCCTTAGCAGCGCGAAGCATTGGCGCGAAGCGGCCATTGCGAGTCAGAGACTCGCTCTGCTAGAATCCCGATGCATGTGCATCGGGCACCATCTGTACTTCATAAGAGAATACTGAAAGAAAACCATTCATTAACCTTCCACAAATTGTCCCCACTAGACTGTGACTGAAGCTTATTCTCAGTGAGATCTGTCTTCAGCCTATCACACAAACTGAATAGGGACACATAACCATATACGGGAGGGAGCATGGCCTACACTGCCTGTCTAGAGTGGCTATAGATGATCATTGTTTCAGGTTACATCAGGCACAGGGAGCTTCAGGCTGACAGCACAAACATAGGAGAACTTATTTGCTGCATCCACATGCTTCACTCACTCTTATTAGCTGGGGAGCTGTGCGGCACCACATGAGCAGGGTTGTGCAGGCACAGCACAATAGTATGAGCACAGCAAGGCACAGACCGGAGCTGAGTGACACAAACAACCAGAATGGATGGGAGCTAGGTGGTGCCTGTACAGCAGAGTAATACAAGCCCAACAGGCAAGGACTAGAGCTGAATGACAAATAACTACATGAGCGGACTGGAGCTGGGTGATATAAAACACAGCAGCGTAGTACAAGCTCAGCAGAAACACTGGACTCCAATTTCAGGAAAAAACAAAGGTTTATTCACAGGACACAGGATACAAGAAACTCAGTCTCAAGGTACAAAGCACAGAAGTACTTCAGGTTTAGCATACAAGGCATGGAAGGATTTCACATACAAGGCAAGCGAGCTGGGACCAGGGTAGAAACCAAGGGAAGGACAGGTCCAGGGACAAGGACAGGAACAAGGACACTTAGCAACACAATACTGATAGCTCACAGCATTGGAGCTAATAACTGGCAGAACAGGAGCAGCAGGCTGACCTCTCACATGTCTAGGTCAGGAAACCTAATGCAAAGCTCTGCAACGCCCAACAGGGAAGAGAAACTTTAAATAGGAGCTGCCCTTTAGAAATAGGTGGGGACTGCAATTCAAGGTGCCCATACCGCTCCTAATAAAAGCGAGAAAGGTATGGTAGCACACACCCTACGCACAAACAGGAACCCAGCATTCCCAGCAAAGGAACTGAGTCCAGTTGCACATGGAAAGGCATGCACCACAGCACCTCACAACCTGTGGATAGCTTCACAGCAAAGTAGCCAGGGACCGCGCACATGGATGGTCACGCAGCTCAGCACAGGACCTCACAACATGCATATGGCTATGCAGCAGAACAGCCAGGGCCAGTATACGTGAATAGTCGTGCAGCAGTGGACCTAACACATGGGTAACAATGGTAACCTAGCTGGTTAGGGATAGGAGCATAGGTACAGAGCACTAACATGCACAGTAATGCCAGGAAAACAAGGGACAAACAGGGCCGCACCGTCCATTGGACAGTGTGAGCCCTGAGTCTCAGGCAGCAAGCAGGCAAGGGGCGGCGCCTGCACCACACAGCGGCCACCTGTGTGATGGGCGCGCCGGCTGCAGTATGGGGTAAGCAGCACAGACTTTCCCTCGCCTGCGCTGAAGCCCACAAATGCTCTCCACCCACCCCCCTCCCTACTCCTCATCCGTGGCTACTTGCAACCCTCCTCCCCCGCTCCTCACCTGCGGCTACTGGCTACTAGCACCCAAACCCCCCCCCCCGCTCCTCACCCACGGCTCAGGTGGTGTTGGGGCTTGATGCACCCTTGGGGACAAACAGACCAGCATTACACAGGACACAGGATAATGTTATTTGCAGTTGATGTCAGCTGGGTAAGGTCAGTTGACATCAGGCCCAGAGTTAGTAATGCTGAGGCATCAATCAGATAACCAACATTATTATTAACCAAGTCTGGAAGGACACAAATAACCACATTGGTGCAGTTAACCATTTGGATTGCTCTGTCATTCACTGACAGCGTGATCAAAAGGCGCCACGACAAGGACCGTGCCGTTCCCCGCCGTTATCAATGATCCCACGATAAGATTGTGGGATCTTCGGCCATCAAGTGATAGCCCGGGGTCCTGTTATGACCCTGGATACTATCAGGATTTACTCCCTGTGACTGGTTGGCAAATACTGCCAGCCACTCACAGTGATTATTAGTGCCATGTCCCGATGTGCTGCAGCTCATCGAAATATGGCACAAGCGATTGGCCACTGCAGCACTGTGGTGCCCTATGGGGCAGTGTAAAATAAAGAATTAATTAAAAATAAAGTTTTTAAAAATATGAAAAAGCCCATTAAATTTCAAATCACCCCCCTTTTGCCTCATTCCAAATAAATGTATTAAAAAATAAAAAAAAAAACTTATTTGGTATTGCCATGTTCAGAAATGTCCGATCTATCAAGATATAAAATAAATAATCAAAGCTGTAAACTGCGTAACGTAAAAAAGGCCCAAACGCCAAAATTATATTATTTTTATTGCCACCACATTGTAATAAAATGCAATAACGAGCAATAAAACAGCACATCTACCCAAAAATGGTGTAATTAGAAACATCAGCTCAAGATGCAAAAAATAAGCAGTCACACAGCTCCAGATCCCGAAAAATGAGAATGCCACCGATTGCAGAACATGGCGCAAAAAGTGCAAATCTTTTTTTTTTTTTCAAATTTCTGAATTTTTTTTTACCACTTAGATAACAGTAAAAGTATACATGTTTAATATCTACAAACTTGTACTGGCCCGAAGCATCACACCGTCATTTCAGTTTTACTATATAGTGAACATCATGAATTAAAAAAAAAACAAACAAACGTGTATTGCACTTTTTTTGCAATTCTACCGCACTTGCAATTTTTTTTCCATTTTCCTGTACAATATATGGTAAAATATATGATTGCATCTGAAAGTACAACTCATCCCACAAAAAACAAGCCATCATATGTCTATATTGACGAAAAAATGAAAAGGTTATGGCTCTTGGAAGCAGGGGAGCAAAAAACAAAAATAGAAAAAGAAAAATCGCCAGGTGGTGAGGGGGTTAAAGTCTTACATTCCACCCAACCCAGAAAAAAGGATGTAAAAAATAATTAGAAAAAACTAAAAAATGAAACCTAAGTAAATGCGGACATAGTCACAGCTAGTGACGAGCGAGTACCGAAATATTCATAATCGTTGTACTCATAAAGAGTACTTTGTAATAACTGCGTATTCGTTCTGACTAACGAGTACAATGTAAGTCAATGGGAAATGTGAGTAATTTTCTACTGGGAAAGTGATGAAACAAAATTGGAAATGCCTGGAGAATATGCCTGCATGCATTTTTGACTCACATATGGTTTCTGGGAATATGTTTGTTGCAGTATTACCCCACTTTTACAGATACACAAGAGCAACTACTAAACCTAGCCTAAATTGCATTTAACAGGCCAAAAAGGTTAAAAATCAGTTTTTCCTGCATAATCACTTGAACATAAGGCTAAGTAAACTGGAGAAACAAACAAAAAAAAACCTTTTAGCATTTGTTCACATGTACTGTTGTGGCTTTTTTTCGCCTTTTACAATTGTGAGGGCCGTGACTTATACATATTGTAGGTCCCTCTGTCATACATCATTTTTAGCTAGCTATTCGCCAGCACTTTACAAGGCCAGCTAGAACATACCATGTATGTTGATCTTTGACCAGAGGGGCCTCAGGTGACCCTGTAACATGTGTTTTGGAGGGATGCTCTTATTTAAGGGTGGCTTCATACTGCGGTGAGGTCCTGTCCGGGGCTGTCAGGGGTGAACCAGACAGCCCCGGACCGAATCAGCACACAAAACCGGAGGGCTAATATGCCTCCGGTCCGGTGTGCATCCTGGCGCAGCTGCCGCTGCTGATTATACAGGACCGCGGCTTGCAGGGAGCTAGCCTCAGTCCTGAATTATAACAGCGGCGTAAAGCCGCCGTATCCGGTTCCCGGATCCTCCCGGATCCTCCCGGATCGGGGCAATCCGGCCCCATAGGCTCCGATGTTAAGGGACTGCCGGATTGCCCTAGAAGGATCGGGGGAATTCGGGAGGATCCAGGGGAATCCGGGAGGATCCGGGAGACACCAATTAGGTGCAAATCGGACTCCCCAGGCCCAAAAACGTTGCATGCAACCGTTATTGGATCTGGGAGGAAAAACCCACTTCTCCCGGATTCTTCCGGCGAGATGGCAGCCGGATGGCAGATAACTGCCATCTGGCTCCATCTGGCCCCATAGGATACTATGGGGCCAAAATCCGTGACAGCCCCGGACCGGACCTCACCACAGTGTGAAGCCACCCTTAGACATTTGGGCGGTCCCTCCCTCATTGAGACTCAGATAGTGGAATGCATAGTCCATAGTAGTGTACAATGTGCCCATTGTAGTGTTGGGTTTTACCCTCCTCCTCCTCCAACAACATGTGATTCTGTGGCCCTAAATTGAAATGTTCAGAGGGCCTGCAGTAGTCAGGAAATCTGAGTTTAGTGAGAGCCTCATGCGGCCCAGAAAAATACGTTTGGAAGTGCACTTCTCTAGAACTTTTAGAGGTCTCTATTGTGTAAATTTGAGAATCTCCTCACTTATACATATTGTAGGCCCTCACTATATAATTTAACTTATTTAAGGGCAGAGACTACAGAGAAGAAGGGCAAGCAACATGGAGTACTAGAAGGTAAATACATATTAACCAAATGGTAATAGATGTATGCCTATGGCCAATTCAGTCAAATCTTGGCATATTGCAGCTCACCACTATTTCAATTTATCAAAAAAAGGAGCAAGGAGTGGAGCTATAATGCGAACAAATTAATTACAATTAATTAATCTTTAAGACAGACAAGGATAACACAATTAAGTGCAGGATAAAAGGTGGCAGCGAAGTCTGCAGATGGTTTACATGATAATTCTGGTTCATACAAAGTTTAGATTCACAATTGATAAACAGTAGGGATGAGCGAGTACTAAAATACTCGGACTCTCTAGACTCGTAACGAGTAGGTCCCGATACTCGGTACTCATTTCGAGTCTAGCGAGTCCAATGTAAGTCAATGGGGAAGTGAGTAATTGCGAATAATTCCTCTGCTGCTGGACCCTATAAAGAGGTCTTGCAGCAGAGGAAAAACCTGCAATTCCCCATTTCATTGTTTAAAAGCCAGCGGTAAAAAGCTGCCGGCTGTTAAACATGCGACAGTGCTGACAGCTTCCCCGCCGCTTGACAGTGGGATCCTCCGCTCCCTCCACCGCCTCCCCACCCTATCCTAACTTAGGATCGGTGGGGAGGCTGCGGGGGGAGCGGAGGATCCCGCTGTCAGCAGTGGCTGGCACTATTGTTCGGGAGGGGGGGGGCAGTTCACTCACCATCCTCCACGGCCCGCCGTCTTCTTCTCTGTGTCTTTACGACAGCAGCAGCCGCATAGAACAGCGGTGGCCGCAAAGCATGGCCGCTATCACTACTGTAGGCAGGGAGCGCAGAACCGGATTGAAAACCGGATTGCCTCGGTCTGGAGCAATCCAGGATCATAGAGCTCCATGTTATGGGGCGCCGGATTGCACCTGACGGGTAATATCCAGGAAGAATCTGGTTTTCCATTTAAGGTCCGAAGTGGCTGGTGGATGGCATCCCCATGATAAAGCACTTCACTGGCACCTTACTATCATAGTGAAACATACATAGGGGGTTATCTCTCCTGGGATCCTTATCCCACCACAGTGTCTGCCATGACCTCCTGGTAAAACTCGACACAGAGGTAGGACTTCTGATACCGTTGTATGGGTTGATATCTATATGAATTATAATTATTATTTACCTAATGAAATATTGACCTTGCACTGACTATCAGTTGTATCCTCCTCTTCATATTTAACAATTGAGCTGTCTAATTTTTACATTTGTCCAAATCCCCCACGGAGTGGGAAAATAGGTGTATTTATCTACTAAGTAATTGTTTGTACACCATTGGGATGGTTATAATAGCCTTGATGTAGTGACTTATGTGAAAACATTAACTATATGAATAACAATAAACTTTGTATGAACCAGAATTATCATGTAAACATCTGCAGAGACCTTTTATCCTGCACTTAATTTTGTTATCCTTGTCTGTCTTAAAGATTTAATTAGTTGTAATACATTTGTACCATTATAGCTCCACTCCTTGCTCCTTCTTTTGATAAATGGAGTACTAGAAGGTAGCAGTGACTGTGGCCTGTGATCCTCAGGTTTAGCTGTGAACTGAAAAAATAAAGCTGCACTAGTCAACTGGATGACGAGCTCAAATATATAAGTTGTGCAAGTCAATAGATATATGGTGGCCCCCCACCAGGATGGGTTGGAGAAGTCCCCAGATTATATAGGAAGAGAAGTCGTCTTGATACAGAATGCATAATTTGCATCATATTTCCAAAAATTACTCCTGGGGACTGTTTCATAGACGCAGAATGACACCATGACAAGGGCCTCTCTTGACAAATATCTACAATGGACTACAGTAGTAGTTGTGGCCCTCAATTCAAATTTTCAGAGGGCCATCAGTCGGTCATCAACAATCAGTGTAAACTTCTATTGAATAAGTATCCCCTATCTCCCTCACAATGTGGCGCAACCAAGCCATGCTTTTTTGCCAGATGCGGTGACTGACAGTAGATTTCTATTGAATATGTATCCCCTATCTTAGTCACAATGTGGTACAAACTATGAACAGTGTTTCAAATGAAAAGTATTAGTTTGGTAGGATTACTGTACTATCCAGATTTCAGATTGGTCCACTGCACAATGTGCATTGGTTTGGTAAAAATTAGCCCTATGGGCTGAGTGAAGGTAGACGCAGGAAGACACCATCCCAAGGGCCTCCAATGACACATAGTAATTAGGCTGGAGTAGGAATAGGCTCCTGGTTTGTCTCCTGCACAATGTGCATAGGGTTTGTAAATTAGACCTATGGGCTGAGTCACTAAGTCATGGTTGACATAGGAAGCCACCATCCCAAGGGCCTCCAATCAGAAATATTAGTTAGGCTGCAGTAGGAATAGTGTCCTGGTTTGTCCACTGCACAATGTACATAGGGTTTGTAAAATGTAACCTTATGGGCTGAGTCATGGTTGACACGGCAAGGAAAGGGTTTTTATGGGAAGGGGTGAGTGTTAACAACAGTAATAGAAATCAGCACCCCCCCACCTCTGTTTTACCTGTTATTCGTGTCTTTCCCCATTATCTCTTGTTGAAAAGAGTCGGTACCTCTGCCACCAACGTTGCCTGAGGATGATATTTCAGCAACTGATCTACAATGGCCCTCTTGAAGGTTTCCATTGTGCAACTCTTTGGTGACTCCAAAGGACTGCATGAAATTTCTCTTTGTACCGTGGGTCGAGAAAGGTGACAAACCAGTATAGGTTGTTGGATAAAATTTGTATCAGGCGAAGGTCTTGCCACAGACACTAAACCAACAATTGTGTCATGTGGCCAAGCTGCAAACAGGTGTGACGACCATCCGCTGTGAGGCTTAGCTGCTGGTAAGGCAGCACCCCGAGAAACCCCGAGACCCTTAACGCCTATACAGGGATCTGGAATTACAGCGAAGCCCAGGGGGTAGCTGCCTATAGCAACAGAGCAGGGAAGGTCGCCAGGGAAAAAATCAAGACCCGAAAAACAAAGTCAGAAGTCCGAGTCAAAACCGAGAGGGCAGCAAAGGTACAAAATCATCAGGCAGTAGCAGAGTCAAAAATCCAGGCAAGGGTCAAGGGCAAAAACCAAGAGGGCAGCTGAGGTACAAAATCGATAGGCAGAGTCATAAATCCAGGCAAGGGTCAAACACAAAACTACACACACTATATCACTTAGGGAACCAAAACTATATCTGGCGGCCTGCAAGCCAGGCTCCAATGTGTTTGAAGGGCGCGGTTACCTCCCATAGGCTGGCTCTCACAGCCTGATGATCTCATCCGGACTGCCCCTAGAACCAGGCCAGATGGTGATGCACGACTGGCTCCGCCCACCCCACTTCTGACAGAAGAACGAAGGCTGCGCCAAACAGACACCTCTGCTGGGCCCGCTCCTCTGCTACCAACACCACCCAAAGGAGAAACATGGCGGCGCTCAGCGACAGAGGCAGACGTCGCAGGAGCAGGTCCATATGAGGACAAGGCCCTCCTATCACCGGCGCCATCAGCCGAAGGAAACCGGCTCCTCCCAGTGGCCGAGGCAGGAACACCAGCCATCGAGTCCAATGGCGATGTGACAACAGGCAAATGTTCTGTGTCCCCACCAGTAGGAACAGTACCCATCCTATCCTCATGCTGACTCGCTTCCTCCTCCACCTCCTCCCCCGCCCATTCATGCTTGAAAGACATGAAGCTTGAGTCAAGAGTCCCCTGTGTTGCATTGGGAGTCCCCTCGGTAGTCCAGAAAAAGAAGTTCTCTCCCTCCTCATACTCCTCATTTTCTTCGCCAACACCTGATGTTGCCTCACGATATTGGCTGGGCTGGGTAGTATCACCCTTTGGGAAATCAGACTCCATAGCCACAATCTGGACATGCAAAACGTCCTCTCTGAGATTGTGCAGTGATTGTTTCAAGAGACACAGCAGAGGGATGGTTGCACTGATGATAGCCTGATTACCGATGACGAGAATGGTGTAGTCTCAAAGTTCTCAAGAACCTCACAAATGTCAGCGATCCATCTACACCCACTTGACAGTTGATATGTGTGGTGGCTGACTCTCAGTCTGAGGGGCATGTTGAAGCTGATATTTAGCTACTACCCTCTGCTGATCACTAATCTTCACCAACATATGATAGGTTGAATTCCACCACATGGGCAGGCCGCAAATGAGTCAGTGACTTGGCAACTTCAAGCGCTGTAAGACTAGCAAAAGTGGAAGAGGAATGGTGGAAATGGGTGCTAATACATTGCGCAAATTCTCAAGTAGGTATGGCAAGTCAGGGTAAGTTTTCAGACATTTCTAAACAACCAGATTCAGAACATGTGCCATGCATGGCACGTATCCCAACTTGCCAAACTTTAAAGCCGCCACCAGGTTGCGCCCATTATCGCAGACGACCAGAACGGGTTGGAAGTACAGTGGCGAGAGCCACTGATCTGTCTGTTCTATAGCTTGCCATAGCTCGGCTGCACAGCATGTTGCTGCTTTGCCAATGCGCTGCTGCATAGCTCCCAGATTGGCAGTGATAGTGATGCTTGTTTTGAAGCAGATTTTGAGAATCTGCACCAAAATCTGCAAGTCTATCCTGGGGCCAGTAAAGTCTATGGGAGTTCAGAAGTGCTGTACCAACGTTTTTTTTTATTTTATTGCCGATTTGGGTAATTCGGATGTTTTTGGTTGTCAGTATGATTCAAAAAGAAAACAGTAGTTTGACAATAAATGGCTTCACCCAAATTTTCCATATGTTAATCACAGTTTGAACTCTGCTGACTGGCAATATCAACTCTTTGGATATCTTTTTGCATCTGTTTCTTGTTTTATATAATTCAACTATCTTTTCCCGTAGATCCGTTGACACTTCTTTTACTTTCACCATAACTCACAATCCAGAAACTTTAGTGGCTGGGTTAAAGATACAAGAGTCTGTCTGGATCCTATAAACACACTCAGGTTTTATGCAGACTGATTAGAAGGGAACAGATCACAGTTGAGGATGTTTCCTTTTAAGCCATTCAAACCCATTTGTGTCACGTTCTGTGCATGCTATCAGGCTAAAATTTCCAGGGTATGTGAACTTTTGATCAATGTCATTTGGATGTTTTTGGTTGTCATTATGTCTTAAAAAGACAAAACTCAGTAGTTTGACAATAAATTACATTATCAAATCATTAACCATGAGTGGGGAAAAAAAGGTTTTGTGTTATCATTCACATTCTCTGAAAAAAGGCCAAGAAAGCAAATAATCTGCCAGAGTATGTAAATTTTTGAGCATAACTGTATATAAATATAATTAAATCCCACGAGGATCAGCAGGCTCCATTAAAATGAGGTACAGGCCATCAAGATAATGAGGCAAAGTCCATTAAGGGAACAGTCCATTAAGGATTTTGAGATGTAGCCCGAAGGCTGCAGTCCCGCTAATCCAGCAGGGGGAAGCGCAACCGGTACTAAACTCGGAAAGGGTAAATATAAAATTAATAAAAAAACAGGCCTTGCTCATCTCAGACCTATAAAAAGTCTTTATTTGGCCAACAGGGCAAATCCAGAATGGGTCAGTGACCTAAAACAGGCCTTTTTTAGAGCAGTCCTCTTTAATCTAAGTGAATACTCTCTAGCATCTTTGTCAATGCTACCTGGGATGGACTTGACATTTCCACTTTGTAGTCCGCTGGCAGACAGTCTCAAAGGTTGCAGGGGCTACTCCTCCAGGGTAATTCACCCCCCTTACCTGCCCCCTAGCACACCCCATCATGGCCACCACTGGAAAAGAGAATGCAAAAATTACGAGACTGTCACTCCATCTAAGAGACATGGGAAGAACTTGTGCAACCCCAACAGGTCCTTCAGGATCTTTGGCCCCTGTGGGTTTTTCTGCAGCTTGCTGGCTAAGAAGAAAAGCCTGGCCTGCAGCCAATGCTCCATCCTCCCGAAGACAGCCTTCTGCTTCCATTCTTCAAATTCCTCTGCAGTGGTGACCTGACTTAAGCCTACCACGTACCACCCCTTGTTGCCCTTCACCTTCATGAAGGTGACCACCTTCCCAACAGAGGGTGCGGAGTTGTAAAGGCAGATGATCACGCAGCAGGGTGGATCAGTTTTAGTTTACGTAGCACCTGTCACCAGTCCTGTCTTCGGCTAGGAACCTAAACCCCCTTTTCTGGAAGAATGCTGCCACCCAACCTGCATTGCTCATGAAAGTGGCTACAATAAGACCCCAGAACCCACTCTCTGGCAAGGCATCTGACAGCCTCATTTCTTACAGAAATGATAAGGCCTGGTTTGGTTCCTCTCTATACAGTGAAGAAAATAATTATTTGATCGCTTGCTGATTTTGTAAGTTTGCCCACTGACAAACACATGAACAGTCTATAATTTTAAGCGTAGGTTAATTTTAACAGTGAGAGGTAGGATATTAAAAATAAAATCCAGACAATCACATCATCTAAATTATATAAATTTATTTGCATTTTGAAGAGAGAAATAAGTATTTGATCCTCCACTATTCATTAAAGGTACCGTTACACGGGGAAACATCGCCGGAAACTCACGGGAAAGCACACATTTGGAACATTTTGGAACTTTGCCAATATCCCTGTGGAGATGTTACACGAGGAGACATCACCGGCAACGCAGCAGCGATGTTGAAAGCAACTTTTGCTGCCAGCGTCAAACTCAACCCAGGCAGCGATCATTTAACATTGCAGTGAATGGGGGAAGTTGCTTTCAACATCGCTGTTGTGGTGTCAGACTGGGCGATTCTGCCAGATCGCCTGAGCAACATCGCCAGGTTTCACAACGTGTTCTGAAGCCTGGCAACTCCGCTCAAGCATCTTATCGCCTTTGAATGGCCCTGTCACACGTAGCAACACACTAGCGATTTCAACGGCAACAGCAATGCCTACGTCACTTTTGAGCGATGTTGCCGGTGATGTTTCCCTGTCTAACGGTACCTTAAGAGTTCTGGCTCCTACATAATAGTTAGACTCTCCTAATCAACGCGATACCTGTATTAAATACAGCTGTCTTAAATTGTCAGCTGTATAAAATACTCTTGTCCACACAGTCTAAATTAATCATTTAGTCCGTAACCTCTACAACATGGGCAAAACCAAAAGCTTTGTAAGGATGTCATGGAAAAGATCCTAGACCTGGACAGGCTGGAATGGGCTACAAAACCATAAGTAAGATGCTGGGTGGGGAGGAGGCAATTGTTGGTGTAATAGTAAGAAAATGGAAGACTAAATGAGTGTCAATGGACATCGGTTTGGGGCTCCATGCAAACTCTCATGGGGTATCCAGGATCATGAGGAAGGTGAGAGATCGGCCTAAAACTACATGGGGGAATTCGTTAATGATCTCCAGGCAGCTGGGACCACTTCTCAAGAAGGCACATGTGCAGGCCCATCTGAGGTTTGCCAATAAACACATTGTTGATTCTGAGAGTGATTGGCAAAAAGTGTCATCGTCAGATGGTGCAAAAATTGAGCTCTTTGGCATTAACTCAACTCACTATGTTTGGAGTAAAAGAAATGCTGGCTATGACCCAAAGAACATCATCCCCACTGTCAAGCATGGTGGTGAAAACATTATGTTTTGAGGGTGTTTCTCTGCTAAAGGCACAGGACTACTTAACCACATCAATGGGATAATGGATGGAGTTATGTCCATAAAATCCTGAGTGACAACCTCCTTCCTTCCACCATGATATTAAAAATGGGTCGTTGCTGGGTCTTACAGCATGATAATGACACAAAACATATAGTTGATGCAACAAAGAAGTGGCTCAAAAAGAAGCACGTTAAGGTCATGGAGAGGCCTAGGCAGACTCCCGACCTTAATCCCATAGAAAATTTATGTAGGGAGGTGAAGCTCCGATTTGCCAAGTGACAGCCTTAAATGTAATGATTTAGAGATGATCTGCAAAGAGGAGTGGACCAAAATTCCTCCTGACATGTGCATCATCAAATACAAAAATCATCTGACTGCTGTGCTTGCCAACAAAGGTTTTGCCACCAAATATTAAGTGTTGTTTGCCAGAGGGATCAAATACTTATTTCTTTCTTCAAAATGCAAATATATTTAGACAGTTTAGACAATGTGATTCTCTGGATTTTATTTTTGATATTCTATATCTCACTGTTAAAATTAACCTACCATTAAAATTATAGCCTGTTCATGTCTTTGTGAGTGGGCAAACTTACAAAATCAGCAAGGGATCAAATAATTATTTCCATTACTGTAAGTATACGTGCTGAGAGGGAGTAGGGGCCGTACATGGTGTTCTCAAAGGTGATAGACGTAGGCCCCTACAACCACTCTCAGGCAGTGGCATCCGTGAACCTACTGACTCTGAGCTCCATTCCATTGGGATCTCTTCAGGCATGTGGGAATTGCACTGGATTCTGACCTCGCTGCATATCAGGCCCAGTACGGGAAGTGCGGTGGTATTCCAGCTTACATATATTAACATCTCCTCTGCCAGCTGTTCCAGTTCTGGTGAAGCACCTTTGGCCCCAGGGGTGGTGAGGAAGATCATGTCCTCCAGAGCAGGCATCTCTTGGGGTGGATCCATAACGTCTCCAAACTGCAGATTGCAGGAACATTGTAGCACAGTGTTGCTGCCTTGTACAGCAATTCCAAGATTGTGTCTGCCTTCGCGATAATGTGTCTTTCTTTTGCTCAGGTTGCCAATCATGTACTGAATCATGAATGTTCGTGCTGAATTTGAAATTGGCAAATATGTTCAGGAAAAGTTCGCTCATCACTAGTGGTGAGTTTCCCTGGAAATAAAGCCCTGAGGTTGGATTTAGCTAAAACTGCAGTCTGGTTCATTATAAATTTGTCCCATAGCCTCAAAAAATTAATTATCTCATAAATTAATTAGTTCAGTTTGTGAAAACGCTGTTGACTGAGGGTCCCCTTCTACAGAGAGAAACCATGAGGTGAACCCAAGTTTTTTGATCCAACAGAGGAAAATGGACAGATTTGAAATTAGAGTTTATGAATCTCCCTAAAATTAATAAGTTGTTTACAATTTCCCCCCAAAAAATCTGAAAGAGACCTTTGCTTCCATAGGGGTTCCCCATGTTCCAAATAGAGTCAGGAATCTGCTGAGCCGTGGGGACCCCTTGAGCAAAGATTCGACTATGTTGCATGCTGACCCACTGTAGGAGCCAGATCCTGAAACATTCTTAGGAGACCTTGCATTTGGGCACTAGATCCATTTTTTTTAAAAGGTCTGTTTACAGGAGGAGATTGACCCAGTTGTGAGTTAGATTGCACCATTAAAAGTGCAGTCACAGACACATTTGGCACAAACCCCTACCGCAAGGCAGGCAGATGATCTTCACCCACTTCAATATTGGGAGGAGGTGCAGAGTTTTTCCCTAGATAGATTGCATCTGGTAATCTAGACGATGTCACAGTCAGGTAAAAGGTGTCTGTCTAACCCGAGTTGGGCAGTATCAAATCAAAAAAACAGTGACTATAACTAGGGATGAAGAACCATAAATAATTGTCAATTAATGCCAAAAAACAACCAGAATTTTATCATAGAACACTCACCTCACGACTTTCAGGAGAAAACTGAATAAACAGCATTAGGAGTAGGGTAAAAACAGCCAGCCCAATGCTACAGATGAAACTAAGGTGATGCATCCCTCCCAGTCACATCCAGGAAATCACTCCCTGCTTACCTGTACAGCAGGGTGCACACATTCCCACCACTGACTTACACAAGGCAAGGCAGCATCTGGTGTTTTCTGGCAACTAGTATACACAGCGTTCAATGTCTCCCAGGCTACGAAACAAATGGAGGCAAGGAGTTCTACTCCCCCACATCACACCCCACTTACCCACAAGAGGAACCACCATGTATAGCTACACAACCCAAATTCACAATAGCAAATAGAATGGCTGGGAATTCTGGTTACCATAAGGGTCCCTTTACACGCCAACACTGCAAGGTAGCAACTGCCTGGCACTGGGGATAATTGTGCCTGTTGTCATGAAATTGCTATGAAATGGCGGCGTGTAAATAGGGAAATTCCTTCCGGTGTCCTGCAGTTGACTCAGATACCTGTTGCTGAGCCGTGCTCAAAAAACTAAGGCAACACAAAGGCACAATTGCCATGGTAGTGGCATCTAAACGGGGCACAGGCATAGATGTTGCGCCGCCTAGTGAACTCCCAGGGGCATGACACAGCCTCATGGATACCATGCCCCATCAGCGATGATTGGTGGGGGCTACTGTGTAACCATTGGCTGTCCCTTCACAGGGCACCATATTTAAAGAGCTGACCATTCACACTACACAATTGCAATGGCGTCGTGTATTAGCCAGCCTTCCTGCGCAGGCTGGCCAATCATGATGCTATTGCGTTCTCCAATCAGCGTATTAGAGTCATGGAATACACAACTCTGTCACGCCTATGTACTTGCGGCGCGAAATATGTATGCCCATATTCCTTTGTGGTAGTGGCGTGTAAAGCAGGGAAGGTATTCAACACGAAGTAAGCCGCAGGATCTGTCCGAACTTCTGGGGAACAATGATACCTTCACTTGACAACGCAATGGCGGCATCTATATGCGGCATCAGCGATCGGTATCCACCGTTAAAAACGTGTGCATGCATGTGCGGTGGTGTTGCTAGGCACCTTGGCGGCGTGTAAAGGTACCTTAAGAGAATGATTGTGGCAGGTATTCATAACAGGTAATCTCTAATAAAGTTGTTTTCTTTGTAAATGCCTCATTGTTCCAACAGGTTCCAAAGATGTCAATCTGGTAATGTTTGTCATGAAGTGTGGAGACTGAAAACAATAGGAACCTCCAGTGTACAAGACATTCTGTTAAAAAAAATTACATACAGATAGATTTATACAATCTTAGAAAATTGAATGCCACTTTAGCCCCAAATCAGATATGGATTTGTGTGTTCTTTGCTTATATAACTCATAATTACAGTAACAAAAATGTTTTTGTCAATGCTCTCAAATCAAATGCTTTCATAAAATTTGTAATTGAAAATAATCTAGGAATAATTCAACATTCTTTTCTTAAACTATCATTTTTTTACATTTAATTATAGAACATTTTGTATTGATTGACATTAACATTTTAAAAGAAAAAAACAACCATAAAACCAAACACACAAATATATTTTGTTTGATGCATTGTAGGAATATTACAAGTTAATGTTTAATGGATATACTCAGTCCAGTGAAAATATGCTGTACCTTAAGGGTGTCTTCTTTACTACAGGCATTATCCTCAATAGCTCTGTTTTTTTTTATATACTACAGCATGTTTCTTCCAAGAAATAAGTGCAAAAAAAGTCTTCCCTTTCTAGCTTTTGAACTGATTTCAAAGTGTATCCACTTCTATAAGGCCTTTCATTTTTTTATTTTTAGTGGCACTAAATTGATCTGACTAAATGTCACAACATGTTCTCACAAATTCTTATTATTTTCTCTATGCAGTATACATGTTGGTTTATTTTAAAAAAGTAGATAAAATTCAAGCACCTGGTTCAAAAAGTTCAATCTTGTATTGTCTTGATTAAAAACACAGATATCCATGTACTGTGATAATAAGCAGAACACAGATATCCATGTACTGTAATAATAAGCAGAACCATGTACTGTGATAATAAGCAGAACCTATGTGTTTTGGGTATAGTCACCCTTAGTTTAATGTCTCCCTCAGGATTCTGTAGCTGAAATAATAGATATTGCATGTAAAACAAAATTAAATGCTTATCCATGGTAGGAAATAGAAGCCAAGATGACTAGGAGATTACAAGGCAGTATGGGGAACTTTTTTATTATTAGGGTTATGACAGTGAAGTACCATCAATGGTTGCAGATCATGCGTCCGCTATGGGGCCTGTGAGTTAGGGGGCTTGGGCCTAGCTCCGGCACCGCTCCTCCGCCCATGGACCCCCCACCCATCATCACAAAATTGAAAGCAATGATAAAAGAGGGAGCAGAGAGCACTCCCTCTCTCATCATTTTCCTTTCAAGTCTTAGCATAGCGGGGTATGATGACGTTATTACTGTGGGCCGCTGTACTGAGATGCGCAGAGTGCAGGACAGCCTCTTGCACAGAGACCAGAGTTGCAGAGGAACTGAGGAGAAGTGAGTATTTTATTTATTTAATCAACCAGTGAGTAAGCGGTAACCAGAGGACTATGGGGGTGCTTTAAACAATATGGGGCTGCACTATACTATATTGAAGACTATGGCATCTGCATTATATTATACTAGCTGTGAGCCCGATTCTAAAGAATCGGGTAGTCTAGAATCCATATATAGTTTATTTACTAATAGTTACGGGAGTGCGGTGAAATGAATTGTGTGTATACAGGCGGCTCTGTGGGTAGCACAGTATACGGTGGCTCAGTGGTTAGCAGTGAGTGCGGTGGCTCAGTGGTTAGCAGTGAGTGCGGTGGCTCAGTGGTTAGCAGTGAGTGCGGTGGCTCAGTGGTTAGCAGTGAGTGCGGTGGCTCAGTGGTTAGCAGTGAGTGTGGTGGCTCAGTGGTTACCAGTGAGTGCGGTGGCTCAGTGGTTAGCAGTGAGTGCGGTGGCTCAGTGGTCAGCAGTGAGTGCGGTGGCTCAGTGGTTAGCAGTGAGTGCGGTGGCTCAGTTGTTAGCAGTGAGTGTGGTGAGGTTGGTCAGCGCAGCGCCGTGGGCAGAGTGGTCAGCGCAGCGCCGTGGGCAGAGTGGTCAGCGCAGCGCCGTGGGCAGAGTGGTCAGCGCAGCACCGTGGGCAGAGTGGTCAGCACAAACATACACACACACACATACACACACTGCGCTATACTTACCACCGACCCTGCTTCTTCCCCGCCGCCTGGATCCTGAGTTGATATGTCGCCGCCCTTCGGACGACTGGATTCAATATGTCGTCCGGGTAGTTTGGCGAGACATCTTGGACGCTATATTGGATTCTAGTAGTTTGGGGGCGGCGACATGTTGACTGAGGATCCAGGCAGCGGACGCAGGCCCGGTGGTAAGTATAGCGAAGTGTGTGTGTGTGTGTGTGTGTATGTGTGTGTAGAAAGTTGAGGGAAGTGCGGACAAAGTGACGGAAGTGCCTACATACACAGATATATACACATACTGTACATTGCATATGGAGGGGTGAGGAGAGCGGAGGCTGGAGGGCAGAGGACAGGGAGAGGAGAGCGGAGCCTGGAGGGCAGAGGACAGGGAGAGGAGAGGACAGGGAGAGGAGAGGACAGGAAGAGGAGAGGACAGGGAGAGGAGAGGGGAGGCTGGAGGGCAGAGGAAAGCGTAGGCTGGAGGGCAGAGGAGAGCGTAGGCTGGAGGGCAGAGGAGAGCGTAGGCTGGAGGGCAGAGGAGAGCGTAGGCTGGAGGGCAGAGGAAGCAGAGGCTGGAGGGCAGAGGAGAGCGGAGGCTGGAGGGCAAAGGACAGGGAGGCTGGAGGGCAGAGGAGAGCGGAGGCTGGAGGGCATAGGAGAGCGAGCTGGAGGCAGGGACGGAGGAGCGGAGGGCAGAGGACAGGTGAGAGGAAAGCGGAGGCTGGAGGGCAGAGAACAGGGAGAGGAAGCGGAGGCTGGAGGGCAGAGGACAGGGAGAGGAGAGCGGAGGCTGGAGGGCAGAGAACAGGGAGAGGAGAGCGGAGGCTGGAGGGCAGAGGACAGGGAGATGAGAGCGGAGGCTGGAGGGCAGAGGACAGGGAGAGGAGAGCGGAGGCTGGAGGGCAGAGGAGAGTGGAGGGCAGAGGCTGGAGGGCAGAGGACAGGGAGAGGAGAGCAGAGGCTGGAGGCCAGAGGACAGGGAAAGGGAGGCGAGGCTGGAGGGCAGAGGACAGGGAGAGGAGAGGGGAGGCTGGAGGGCAAAGGACAGGGGAGGCTGGAGGACAGAGGACAGGGGAAGCTGGAGGGCAGAGGATAGGGGAGGCTGGAGGGCAGAGGACAGGGAGAGGATAGCGGAGGCTGGAGGGCAGAGGAGAGTGGAGGGTAGAGGCTGGAGAGCAGAGGACAGGGAGAGGAAAGCGGAGGCTGGAGGGCAGAGGACAGGGAAAGGGGAGCGGAGGCTGGAGGGCAGAGGACAGGGAGAGGAGAGGGGAGGCTGGAGGGCAAAGGACAGGGGAGGCTGGAGGGCAGAGGACAGGGGAGGCTGGAGGGCAGAGGATAGGGGAGGCTGGAGGGAAGAGGACAGGGAGAGGAGAGCGGAGGCTGGAGGGCAGAGGAGAGTGGAGGGCAGAGGCTGGAGAGCAGAGGACAGGGAGAGGAAAGTGGAGGCTGGAGGGCAGAGGACAGGGAAAGGGGAGCGGAGGCTGGAGGGCAGAGGACAGGGAGAGGAGAGGGGAGGCTGGAGGGCAGAGGACAGGGAAAGAAGAGCGGAGGCTGGAGGGCAGAGGACCGGGAGAGGAGAGCGGAGGCTGGAGGGCAGAGGACAGGGAGAGGAGAGCGGAGGCTGGAGGGCAGAGGACAGGGAGAGGAGAGCGGAGGCTGGAGGGCAGAGGACAGGGAGAGGAGAGCGGAGGCTGGAGGGCAGAGGACAGGGAGAAGGAGAGCGGAGGCTGGAGGGCAGAGGAGAGTGGAGGGCAGAGGCTGGAGGGCAGAGGACAGGGAGAAGAAAGTGGAGGCTGGAGGGCAGAGGACAGGGAAAGGGGAGCGGAGGCTGGAGGGCAGAGGACAGGGAGAGGAGAGGGGAGGCTGGAGGGCAGAGGACAGGAAGAGAAGAGCGGAGGCTGGAGGGCAGAGGACGGGAGAGGAGAGAGCGGAGGCTGGAGGGCAGAGGACAGGGAGAGGAGAGCGGAGGCTGGAGGGCAGAGGACAGGGAGAGGAGAGCGGAGGCTGGAGGCAGAGGACAGGGGAGAGGAGAGCGAAGGCTGGAGGGCAGAGGAGAGTGGAGGGCAGAGGCTGGTGAGCAGAGGACAGGGAGAGGAAAGCGGAGGCTGGAGGGCAGAGGACAGGGAGAAGCGGAGCAGAGGCTGGAGGGCAGAGGACAGGGAGAGGAGAGGGGAGGCTGGAGAGCAGAGGAGGGAGGAGAGCGAGGCTGGAGGGCAGAGGACAGGGAGAGGAGAGCGAGGCTGGAGGGCAGAGGACAGGGAGAGGAGAGCGAGGCTGGAGGGCAGAGGACAGGGAGAGGAGAGCGGAGGCTGGAGGGCAGAGGACAGGGAGAGGAAAGCGGAGGCTGGAGGGCAGAGGACAGGGAGAGGAAGGGAGGCTGGAGGGCAGAGGACAGGGAGAGAGAGCGGAGGCTGGAGGGCAGAGGACAGTGGAGGGCAGAGGCTGGAGGGCAGAGGACAGGAGAGGAGAGGGAGGCTGGAGGGCAGAGGACAGGGAGTGGAGGCGGAGGCGGAGGGGCAGAGGACGGAGAGGAAGGGGAGGCTGGAGGGCAGAGGACAGGGGGGGGGGGGGGGGGGGGGGGGGGGGGGGGGGGGGGGGGGGGGGGGGGGGGGGGGGGGGGGGGGGGGGGGGGGGGGGGGGGGGGGGGGGGGGGGGGGGGGGGGGGGGGGGGGGGGGGGGGGGGGGGGGGGGGGGGGGGGGGGGGGGGGGGGGGGGGGGGGGGGGGGGGGGGGGGGGGGGGGGGGGGGGGGGGGGGGGGGGGGGGGGGGGGGGGGGGGGGGGGGGGGGGGGGGGGGGGGGGGGGGGGGGGGGGGGGGGGGGGGGGGGGGGGGGGGGGGGGGGGGGGGGGGGGGGGGGGGGGGGGGGGGGGGGGGGGGGGGGGGGGGGGGGGGGGGGGGGGGGGGGGGGGGGGGGGGGGGGGGGGGGGGAGAGGAGAGCGGAGGTGGAGGGCAGAGGATAGGGCAGAGGAGAGCGGAGGCTGGAGGGCAGAGGAAGTGGAGGGCAGAGGCTGGAGGGCAGAGGACAGGGAAAGGGAGCGGAGGCTGGAAGAGCAGAGGACAGGGAGAGGAGAGCGGAGGCTGGAGGCAAAGGACAGGGAGGCTGGAGGGCAGAGGACAGGGAGGCTGGAGGGCAGAGGACAGGGGAGGCTGGAGGGCAGAGGACAGGAGGGGAGAGCGGAGGCGGGAGGGCAGAGGAGAGTGGAGGGCAGAGGACAGGAGAGGGAAAGCAGGAGGCTGGAGGGAAAGAGGACAGGGAAGGTGAGGGTAGGCGGAGGTCAAGGACAGGGAGAGGAGAGCGAGGCTGGAGGGCAGAGGACAGGGAGAGGAGCGAGGCTGGAGGGCAGAGGAGAGTGGAGGCAGAGGCTGGAGGCAGAGGACAGGGAGAGGAAAGCAGAGCTGGAGGGCAGGACAGGAAAGCGGAGCAGAGGCTGGAGGGCAGGACAGGGAGAGGAGAGGGAGGCTGGAGGGCAGAGGACAGGGAGAGAAGAGAGAGGCTGGAGGGCAGAGACAGGGAGAGGAGGCAGAGGCTGGAGGCAGAGGACAGGGAGAGGAAGCGGAGGCTGGAGGGCAGAGGACAGGGAGAGAATGAGCGGAGGTGGAGGGCAGAGGACAGGGAGAGGAAAGCGGAGGCTGGAGGGCAGAGGACAGGGAGAGGAAAGCGGAGGCTGGAGGGCAGAGGACAGGGGAGAGGAAGCGGAGGCTGGAGGGCAGAGGAGAGTGGAGGGCAGAGGCTGGAGGTCAGAGGACAGGGAGAGGAGAGGGGACGCTGGAGGGCAGAGGACAGGGAAAGAAGAGCGGAGGCTGGAGGGCAGAGGACCGGGAGAGGAGAGTGGAGGCTGGAGGGCAGAGGACAGGGAGAGGAGAGCGGAGGCTGGAGGGCAGAGGACAGGGAGAGGTGAGGGGAGGCTGGAGGGCAGAGGACAGGGAGAGAAGAGCGGAGGCTGGAGGGCAGAGGACAGGGAGAGGAGAGCAGAGGCTGGAGGGCAGAGGAGAGCGGAGGCTGGAGGGCAGAGGAGAGCGGAGGCTGGAGGGCAGAGGAGAGCGGAGGCTGGAGGGCAGAGGACAGGGGAGGCTGGAGGGCAGAGGACAGGGAGAGGAGAGGGGAGGCTGGAGGGCAGAGGACAGGGAGAGGTGAGCGGAGGCTGGAGGGCAGAGGAGAGCGGAGGCTGGAGGGCAGAGGGGAGCGGAGGCTGGAGGGCAGAGGAGAGCGGAGGCTGGAGGGCAGAGGAGAGCGGAGGCTGGAGGGCAGAGGACAGGGGATGCTGGAGGGAAGAGGACAGGGGAGGCTGGAGGGCAGAGGACAGGGGAGGCTGGAGGGGAGAGGCACAGCTGTAATCACAGAGATAGGCGTGGCATGCTGGGAGTTGTTGTGCCACACACTGCTGTGTGACCTGGCTGCAGCTCGTTCGTTCACCTCAGTAAGGAGAGGTTGTCCCCAGGAGCTGCTTGCTTTCCCCTCTCCCTCCGTTCCTCCCTCTGTGTGTGTTCCCTTCTGTGTCGGCTTCTTCCTGGAGCTGCCTCCTCCTCCTCCTTCTCACTGAGCAGCCACCTGAAGGAGGCATGGAGAGGCTGCACTTCCAGGGGGCTGCAGGGGCCATAGATGAGTACGTGGAATCCAGGAGGTGAGGAGAGGGTGCAGACTGTGCGCGGGATAAGGGAGAGAGAGAGAGACTGTTTGCGAGTCAGGAGTCCTGGCCATTGCAAGTGAAGTTTTGACTCACAGTGGAGCCTATTCAGTGAAGACTCGCAAAGCCATTGTGAGTGAGGCTTTGCGAGTTACTTGAGCGTATTCTGCACGGACTCGCAAAGGCATTGCGAGTGAGGCTTTGTGAGGCAGCCACGGACACGACGACAGAAACAGTGCCGAATATGACGGAAGTGAGTTAGGCTGATTATATATTAGATAGAGGACTATGGAGGCTGCACTATTATTTATTATTATTTATCAGTCTTCAGCTCGATCTTGAGTCATGGCAACTTGATGGATAAGTGCTCTGTGGGAAGATTGATCTTGCCAGCCTTCATAGATTCATCAGGGTCTTCTCCGTTATCTTGAAAGTATCAAGTCATTGGGTTGCTGGTCTTCCTCTTCATCTTGTACCTTCTATTATAACTACCATATTGTCCTTTTCTAGTGATTTTTCTCTTTGTATGATGTGTCCAAAATAGGCAAGTCATAGCTTTCTGATCCTTGCTTCAAGTGACATATCTGGCTTGATTTATTTCAAAACGGGTTTGTTCGTTCTTTTTGCTATCCATGGTATTGATACAATTCTTCTCCAGCACCACGTTTCAAAGGTGTTGATTCTTCTTTTGTCTTGTTTCATTATCGTCCATGTTTCACTTCCATATGTTACTACAGAAAAGCCCGGGCTATGTACAAGCTGTGTCAGCATTGCCAGTGAAATATTCTTTGATTTGAAGACCTTATTCAGTGACTTCATTGTTGATTTTTCCATAGCTATCCTTCTATTGACTTCCGATGTTGTTGCTTCATCCTGAGAGATAATTGATCCGAGTAGGTTGAAGCCCTGTACCACTACTAGTTCATAGCCGTCCATCTCAAATCTATCCTTGTTGTACCTGGCAGTAGTCAAAATGCTTGTTTTCTTTGTGTTTAGTAGCAGTCCCATGTTCGAGCTTTCCCCCTTGACACTCCGTAAATTAATAAATCATTCATTCCATCTACGCTTATTGTTATCACAGTTGTATAGTTTGCATATCTTAGATAGTTGATGATTCTTAGATTTTAATTTCTTCTTCTTTTTTAGCAAGTCCAGCCTTCCTGAAGCTTCTGCATATATAAAGATGCAGCCTTGTTTGATACCTTGCTCTACTTTGCACCATGCTCTCTCACCATATTCCATTCAGACTGTTGCTTTTTGGTCGATGTAAAGGTTCCTAATTAGATTGATCAGATGGTTTGGCACAACCATATCCTTCATGGTTCTCCAAAGTTTCTGGTTATTAACACAGTCAAAGGCTTTGCTGTAGTTGTTGAATCAAAAATATTGTATTATTTGGCCTTTTCCATTATCAATCTCATGCTAGCAAATACATTTCTTGTTCTTCTGCCTTTTCTGAATCCTGCTTGTTCTTCTGGCAACTGTTTGTCAAAGTAAGGCTTTAGCTATCTTTGTAGGATCTTCAGCAGTATTTTGCTGGCTTGAGGTATGAGCGCAATAGTCTGATAGTTTCCACAATTAGTAGCATCCCCCTTCTTAGGAATTGGGGTAAACACCGATCTTGTCCAATCCTTGGGTCATTTACCAGTAATCCAAATCTGTTAATACAGGCATAGTATGACTAGTTCTGCTTCAGAAGACTTTATTAGGTCTATTAGAATATTGTCATGTCCAGGTACTGTGTTTTCTGATGGAAGCTTTATTGCAGCAAAGACTTCTTCTTTCAAGATGTTTGGTTTGCTGTAATGTCCAGTCTCAGTTTCTTCCCATATCAATGACTCGTTTTTGTAGACATGTTCCATATAGTCTTTCCATCTTTCCTTAATCTGTTCTGGTACCTTTACACGCCGCGACGGCAGGCTGGATACATCGCGCTACTTCGCGTGCACGAGCATGCTCAAACGGCTACAAACGGTGAACGCATCTCCTTTACACGCCGCGACAAGGTGCGCTACGCCACGCTACATCTATAGCTAGCTACATCGCCGGGTGTCTCAAGTAGCCAGCTGTAGCTTAGCGTACCCGCTTCACACGCCGCCACCACAGGGTGAGTGGGAGCAACAAAGGCAGGACGTAAAACACATAGGCGTGCCACAGTCCTGTACGCCGCGCCCAAACCACAACCATTGGCCAACACTACGGAGTTGTGATTGGGCACGACGGAAAGGGCGGATGGCCGAGACGTGACGTACCAGTGAGGGGAGTGAAGCACGGAATAAGCGGTTGTGACATGGCGGAGTGTGGCGAATGCATCTAAACCGATGGTAAAGCGTCACCCAGGAGCGGTGGCAAGTCATCTACCCAGTGTGCATAAAAGTAGCGGTGCCGGGGCTATGTGTACGTAGTACAAGTGTTTGCCCTGTCACGCACGATCAGCGCTTGTGACAGCGGCGTGTGTAGATAGCGGCGAGGTGCGTTTCTGCGACACACATGAGCGGCTTACAACACACAGTATGTGCGTTCTCTGTGTACATTGTATGTATCTATCTCTGGCAACAGATCTGAATGTAGTGGAACTGCTCCGTAGCAAACCTGTGAAAGATCTGTGTGACAGTGTATTAGAAAACACCTGAGAAGAATATGTCCTGCATCAATGTGCTGTCTGCAGGTGACCCTCTGCCTAGAACAAAATAAAGGCTCATGTACGCACAATGGCCACAAACACTGTTAGCCAAAAGACTGGGAAAAAAACATGGCTACCCACACATATTGTCTGCACAATCCCAGCCAATAGGTGGCTATGACATCCCAGGCCCCCCACCATAAACTTCATCACATTTCCCTCCTCCACCAAGTAAACAGGCTCACACATTTGTTTGGATCCAAAAAAGTATTTTATAAATCAAAATCATTCATCGTGACCTTGGATTACAATTTGTAACCAAAAATACATCCAAATAAAAACAACAAATAAAGTGCATGTCACAATCTGCCAACACATTGCAGAGAGAGCAAATTGAACCCACATTGGAACCTGTGGAGCAGCAAAAAAAGTTTCAAACAACATAAACTAACTAACTAACTAACTAAACATCATGCACATTAGGAAAAAACAAAAAAACAAATTGGTCAACACAAAAGAAAAGGGGTGCAGCTACCCTGCTGTCACCTCCATTGCAAAGTTAAATAAACCTCCCAGAACCAGCCAAACTACATGGCCTGGTCCTGCCAGCTCACTGCACCAGACCCATTGAAGTAGGAGCAGTAAGCGTCTCTACTGTCCCTGGCCTCCTGCCGAGTGCGGCCATGGCTCTGCGGCTGGAGTGGCACAATCACATGGCCCTCATCACGCCAAGACCCTGGACGGAGCTCCCCTGTTGTAGCGTCTGCATGATCCACATAACCTCCTGGCGTGTATGATGGCCTATCCCTACGACGCAGGAAGTTATGCAGCACACAGCAGGCCACCACTACCGCGTCAATAGACTCCGGTTTCATATGCATAGGCGTATGAAAAATCCGGAATCTATTCGCCATTATCCCAAACGCATTTTCAACTACACGGCGGGCCCGGGATAGCCGGTAGTTGAAAATGCGTCTCTCCGAAGTAAGGGCCCTCTGGGGATATGGCCGCAGTAGGTGTTCCTGAAGTGGGAATGCTTCATCCGCCACAAACGCAAAGTTGAGATGTTCGGTCGTGTGGTCATTTGAGGGTAAGTTCAGCCCACCATTCCCTAGTAGTGTTGCCAAGGAGCTTCGGGCAAACACACCCCCATCTGAGTTGCGACCGTTCATTCCAACATCCACGTAGAGGAACTCATAGTTGGCATCTACTACAGCCATGAGGATTATACTACAATACCCTTTGTAATTGAAAAACAAAGAGCCAGAGTTGGCAGGTTTGGTAATCCTCACGTGCTTACCATCCAATGCCCCGCCACAGTTGGGGAAGTTCCACCGGGTTTCAAACCCTCGGGCTACTTCCAGCCATTCTGCGGCTGTTTCTGGCATTTTCATGTAGGCTGGCTGCAGAGCTCTCCAGATGGCCCAACACGTTTCAGGGATCAGGCGGCTCAGCAGGGGCAGGGAGACACGTGACATGTATGTGAGTGATGTCATGGACTGCCCTGTAGCCAGGAACCGCAAAGTGATTGCCAACCGCTCAGCAGGTGATACTGATGGGCGCATTATAGTGTCCTGACGCGCTATCATTGGCCCTACACGCTCCAATAGGAAGGTGAAACAGTCCTCGGGCATACGGAGATAGTTGCGGTAATCATCAGGACAGTTAATCTCCAGCTCCCGCAACAGCTGCATGTGGCCCCGGGTTTCCCGCCTGAGAAGCCAATCACGGGTCCACAAGCGCCGCTGTCTGCGCCTCATCAACCTTTCATACCGATCCTGATACCACATTTGCTCTTCCACCAACGCAAGAGCCACGATAACATTGCGGTCATGGATATTCTGCATCCTCAATATCAGCACCTGTAGATGAGAAAGCACAACATGAATACGTAGAACAATATGTGCCAGTGTCAGCAGGTTAAGCAAGCCACACCTATTTTTGAGGACACACTATAGCCAACTGGAGGGGAACTGGCGTCAGGCCCCGAAACACATCCCTGAAGCCAGGAAAGGCAAACACCCAGTAGTCACCCCAATCAAAATGGAAGACGCCCAATGATAATGGCCTCCTCTACATCAACTTCTAAGGGAGTTTGTCAAAGTAAAACATCTGCACCTAGGTGAGTTAGAAAGGGACATGTGTCACCAATAATGTATGATAACAAATTTGCAGATGCCATTACACAGACCATAATCAAAATGTGGCCATTTCCTAATCTGGGAGGTAAAACAAACAATACGTACCCCGATAGGCTGGTCAAGTAAGCTTACAAGAAGCCAACAACTTAGCACATGAGTGAGGTTGGGTACCCATGGTTACATATGTTTTTGCTGGTGGCATTTGTCCGAACCATCTATGTTATGTCTTGAGTGCCACACCTCCAAGCCATGTCTCATCCTATCCCCGTTCGACCCAGTCTCCATTGGCCACAACCAGTATGCAGAAATTGATCCAGGTGACAGGAGTAACACATTTCTGTCTACAGTCCTGCAGCCAATCTCCTGTATGGTGTCTGGAAACAAACACAGCAATGTATATGTTCAAATATTCATAAGCACCAAACCAAATGCCTACTCCAAGTCCACACAGTACACTATATCTTCCCCAGCAATACACACCCCTAAACACTACGCTAAAACAGTGTCCTGCGGTCGCAAATAACAACAACATATGCACCCACACCCCGCCATTTCCATGTGTGTCCACAGATACTTACTTAATGAATCTGGCCAGCAAGCATAATGTTTGCCGGCATGCGGACCTTTTAAAGGGCCGCCAACCTATCACGATTCAGCGATCTCCACCAATTAGCGGAGGTTAATTGCGGCCCCAGGTGTCCCATTACGCTGTGCGTCATTGTGTCCGTTGTGATTGGTTTAGCGGACTATAAAGCCAGGCCAATGGCCACTACACCTTGTCCAGAGGTCCATGTGCATTGAGCTACTAGTGTCCTGCCTATCTTCTGCTGCTCTGACGGTAAGCCTCTTTAGCGGTTTCTATGAAAGTGCACGGGACGCTGATGCTTGTATTGGCGGCGGCTTAGGCATTGTGTGTATGGGCATCTTTGATACGGCCTTTCATTTTTTCCCTCTAATTAGACAGATGGGTCAGTTTTTGTAGTGTATGGTAATAGCCAGATATATCCTCAACTGGTATTGTGTGCGTATAGATTTGGCCTTTGATGTAATTTGTGAGTCAAACATATAAAGTAGACATTTAGAACTGTCATGCACATCAGCATTTGATGCCTGCAATTATTGGTCCCTTCATTGCTGGGATTCTTGTTACCTCTGTTACAATTGTAGTCCCATGGATGGCCACACAACTACATGATGATGTGTTTGCACATTACATGTAGTATGTGCAGTCTTGGCACAAACCACGCCCTCCTTTCTCATCTGCTTAATGTTAACCATTTTGCTCACTACAAAGGTAGTAGCTACCACACAATGTCTTTGCTCACATGTTGGCCTACAGGTTGGTACGCACACACCGTCTCCAGGTGTTGTTTTAATATGGACAGTGGGGTCTTAAATCAGGTTTCACACATGTTTAGGGGGCCACAGAGTACCTGACATGTGTAATTTTGTCACATATGTCTTTTACTTTGGACCGGTGTGACATTGTGCAAATGCCACACATAGGCCAAGTTGTAATAACAGTTATTGCTGCCTATAATGTACATATGAGAACCTTATGAGCATGTAAATAATGGTCACAAGGTTTTGACAGATCGATATGGCTTGTGTCGTGACGGTCTGGATTGGCTGTGTTTTGTCTTCCCCAGATGCCGAGGTGTACTGTGGAATTTGAAACCCAGCTTCTCACGGAGTATCAGCGGCACGAATGTTTGTGGCGCAGCTCGCTGCCTCAATATAAAAACCAGGCAGCGAGGTCCGAGGCCTACAGGAGTCTTGTGGCTCTAGCCAATCGCTTGGAGTCAAGGGTAGGCAAGATTTGGGACCAGCATGCGGTGGCCTTAAAAATCAAAAACATGCGGCAGTCGTTCATGCGGGCTCACAATGACTACCTGCGCCGTCGCTCAGGAGCTGGAGCTGAGGAGGTACCATCACCTACCCTATGGTACTATCCCCTCTTCACCTTCATCCTGGGCGAGGGGAGCTCGCGTCGAACGACCACCAACCGCCCCGTTGCTGCGTCCCATGTAGGCCCGGATGAATCACCATCTGCGCCACAGGAGGTGGGTAATCGTGTTACAGTGTTGCCCCACAATGTTACCTTCACATGTGTGGTTTTGCTAATCCTTAACTAGCACACTTTTGACACATTTTCGGCCTTGGTGTGGGAAACCTTTTTCTGTCTGTGAATCTGCCCTCCTTCCATGATTTTGGATTACATGAATTTAACGCAGAGAGCCGCATTCCAAAATAGCATTTCCCCCAAATATCGGAACCGGAAAAATGACATGTGTAATGTTGTTGAAATTATTATTGGATTAAAATGAAAGAGGCACATAGTGGCATCTACTGAATGTTGCTGCCACACATGTGTGTTGGCTCTGGTGCAAGTGGGTTTTAGTTATTTGAAGGTTTGATGGTTTGACATCATATTAGTATTACAAATGGGAAGGTGCCCAACTTCTGTGTTTGGCCAGCCCAGCCCCCAGTATCAAGGTGTTGTGGTAACATGTACTCATTGGGTTACGGCTCTCTGACTGACACCTAAATCTATATTGTGCTGAGTACCTGGAATCGTAGAGGTGAGTGTCCAGGCGCAATACAGGTTTTGTTGTTGTAAATGTTTGGTGGGTTGCTGTTTGTAGATTCCTTCCATATATTTTGTTAGTGCCTTTACTTTAGTGGGAGTGGTATATTGTGTCCTGTGTCCATGGTATGGTGTGGTCCTTGCCGTCACTAATGTTTTCTTTTGTTTCCTCTCCCCCCCACAGGCCCCAGAAGAGGACGGCTCCATTGCGGAGCATTCTGTCGCTGATGATGCTCAGCCCATGACATCTGGGGCTGAGCAGGAGGGCGGGGCGAGTGATGTGGGTCCGGGCCCAGGGCCCAGCTCCAGGATCCGTCGTCGGCGACGTCCTGCACCACCAGAGACGGAGCTGGGCACCTGGGCCCGACGCGTGCTGTTGGATGAACAGCGGACCCACATCGACAGCAACGCCCTCTACATGAGCGACAGAATGCGAGGGATGGAGCCGCTCCAGAAAAAGATCCTTCTGAGGGTCTTCAACAATGCCGCTGATGCTGCCGATGATGGGGCCCTTCAATGGGGATGCCATGTCCCCCCCCCCATGCAACACACCTTGTGGCCCCTTTCCCCAGCTGCCCCATCTCGGCCCGTGAGAAGACCGGCCCCGCCACAGTCACCCCATCCCCTCTCAACACGTCGTCGTCAAACCAGACGTTCTCAGGCAGGTCGGGGCTGCCGTCAGAGGAGGGGGGATGCGGCATTGTCAGAGCCGACAGAGGATGATGAAGTTGGACACTAGTAGCCAATGCACCCAATTGGCACTCTGGACTTTTTCATGTGGAGGCACCTTTTTGTTTTTGCCTTATGTTTTTGTTAGACTTTTAAGCAGAATTGCTTCTTATGATTTGTTTATTATTTCCAAAATCTGATGTTATTAAATATTTGAACAAACTCAATTGTGTTTTTCTTTTGGGTTATGGCTTGGGGGGGCAGCCTGGGTGAATGGTGTGGTTCACAATATAGTTTGGGCCAAGACACACAATATGGGCCAATGGCCTCAGTGTAGGACGACCATAGGTTCCTTTGTACTGTGGTAGGACATTGACAAAGAGCTGTAGTAATGTGTGTGAGATATTAACCTGTTGAACATTGGCCCCCCCATATTCTTGTTGTGACATGAGTGAGGCAAAGTAAAAATTACAAATACATTTTATTTGCTACATACATGTGTGGAAGTCATTTGCCACAAAACACAGAATGCAGCTTTCTGATAGGTGTAGCCATCCCACACTCCTGATGGTCCAATGTGGGACAGGATAGGTCCATAAGGTAAAGGGCTGGTTAATCCACACTCCTGATGGTCCCAATGTGGGACTGGATAGGTCCATAAGGTAAAGGGCTGGTTAATCCACACTCCTGATGGTCCCAATGTGGGACAGGATAGGTACATAAGGTAAAGGGCTGGTTAATCCACACTCCTGATGGTCCCAATGTGGGACAGGATAGGTCCATAAGGTAAAGGGCTGGTTAATCCACACTCCTGATGGTCCCAATGTGGGACAGGATAGGTGCAAGGGCCCAAGGGCTGCCCATCCCACAATCCCCTTTTGTGATAGTGGAACACTATAAGAAAAGAGCCCAATGGGGGCAAAAACAACAAAAAAAAAAAAACAACATCAAAAGCCTAACAGGCAACGTCTGTAAGTTCAAGGTCCAACTAGGACAACACATTTGGGGCTCAGGGGAGCACAGTTTTTCCGGGGGGTTCCACTCAATGTTGGCCATCTTGATGTTGCAGGACGGTATCCACCATGTTAGACAGGCGGGTCAGATCCTGTATTCCCCGGTGTAGAGCCCGTTGCAGTCGGTGGGCAAACTGGTGGTGAGCCCTCACGACGTCCTCCATGGTGGGTACACCTGTATTGTGTGTGGGGAAAAAACCATCATTACTTCAGAATCCTACCTCTGGTGTTTGTCAGGTTCACACAAGCAATATTGTCCTTACCCTCGGGCGCAACATCATCCTCAGTATCAGGGGTTGATGGGGAGGCACTGACACTCCAGCCAGCAGCTCCAGCACGTTCTCCATCTGCAAGAGTGTGTGAAGGACATTATGTCAGAAATGCCTAGCTTTTCAATTCCCCAAGTAGCAACAACAATGCTTACAGTGTTCGGCCCCTCTAATCAAACTCAAATCACTTACTGCCATACACATCCAACGCAGCTGCATTTGGGGGTTGCGCCACAGCATCAGGTTGGCGACCAGGCGAGGCCACCTCTGCCTCCACCAACGCAGGCTCATCAGGGTCCTCCTCCTCCTCATGCCCTGGTGAGGGGCTATTCCCTGGTGGGGATGGTGGCCCAGCTGGCTGTTGCCGTGGTGGTGTGGGTGCTCCAGCTGCCTCTTGTGGCGGAGGTGTTGGTGGCCCACCTGCAGCCAGTTGTGGGGGAGCCTCATCGGCTGACACTTCTGCATCTGCAGATTATGAAACAATAATTGATGTGTCAGCATACTGTTTTGGCTCTGAGATGTCTTGACAGTTCAAGATTTGTTATATGTGTTTGGTGTTTTTCATATATGGGATGATCTCATGTATTCTGTATAGCGTAGGTATGTGGCATGAGTGTGTTAATTGGTTGGAGGGCATGTAACACTGTGGAGTAATCTTGGGTGGCACATGAACATTAGTTGTAGGCAGATGTGTAGGCAGTCTATCTATAATGTGCGGGCTATATTGTCCCCCATTGCATGTCTGCCGGTGTCCATCTCACTATACCACGGATGTCTGTGAACCAATTGTTATGTTTTTGTTGTGCTTACATACAATACAAATCATGTGTGGCCCTCTTAAGTACTCACCGCGCAGGCTGGCAATCCTGGCCCGAATGTCTATTATGCGGTCTGGGCATTTGGACTTCAGGTCCGCGATCTTTTTCTGCACTGCTTTGGCGACCCTCTGCACCCCGAGTTTATTCAGCAGAGCACGCTGAATCCGCCGAATAGTGGCGCGATTACGCAGCCTGGGATGACGGTGGTGCCGGTGACCCCAATAGTCATACCGGTCACAGTAGTCTATGAGGATGAGCAGTTCAGCCATCCCCCACGTAGCAGCGCGGTGAACGGCCGCCATGACTGCAATGGTGTGTGCAGAGGAGGGGCTGGCACCTTGCAGGCTGAGTGAAAATGAAACTATCGTAATTACGTCATTACGGCCATGTTCCGGGTCACGCACCCTTTGAACTAGTCCTACGCGCAGTGACACGGCCGAAGCACTTCTGTGGAACCTACTGTACAACACCCACAGAGCGATGCGTACAGCAAGCCTGTGTACTGACTACTCGACTTCAATGCGGTGTCTGTATACGTGCATCAGTGTTTCAGTTGCGCGCAGACACTCAAGGGACACTTTTATGCGGCATTTGCAGTTCAATAAAAAGGCAGGCCGGTCCGTAACACATTGTTCACCGCTGTGTCCAGCATTATTCATTATGTGTTTACAGGATGGGCACACTGTATTTGAGATCATGGGCCATTTGGTTTGGTTTACCGTAAGTTGTGGGCCGCGTAATTGTACTAAGGTATGATCGTGCATACGGCGCGTATGTGTAGTGCTGAAGGGACAGCTCATCCAAGATGGAGGCCTGTGCGGCAAGGGCCAATCGGCACGCAGAAGCTTCCACCAATGATCGCACATGGGGCGCGGTAAGACGGAGCCGAGGTCACGCCTTAGCTACATTGCAGCTAGAGCGCAGGGTGCCCAGAGTTCCCTTCCGTTGCTTCTTTACACGCCGATACAGCTCGCTACCATCGGCGATATAGCCATCTGTTTTCGAGCAGAGCCCATAAACAGATGTATCTGTCGCCGGCTGTAGCGTCGCGTCTTCAGACACCGCTACGACGGGCTACATTGACGCTACAAGCTACATTTGTAGCCTGTAGCGGGCTGTATCCAGCCTGCCGTCGCGGCGTGTAAAGGTACCATCAGGGCTAAATGTTTTCTTTTCTCTAGCAAAACCATTGTTAGCTTCATTCAGTGTATGGATACCTGGGGAAGCCGGAGGTGGACGGGGCTGGAGATGGACAGGGCCACACCATATACCATACCATACTTCTATCGAATTGGTAGGTCCTGATTGATACTTTTACTATAGCAATGCACTGTTAGTATGAATTAATAGTAGTTCCCACTGACTGCTATACATTTTAATAAAGGGGCTCAGGGTAAATCATCACTCCCTTACAATCTCCCTAGTCGGCAGACTCATATACAATATATACACAAGAGAAACAGAGTCTTTTCTATGCTCAAACTAAAATTAAAGTTTATTACAAAAAATGCACTCATTAAAAATGCAAGTTTTTTGGCTGATGATACAAGCAGTGCGTGATGTCACAGATTATAAGTCTGATATTGCACATTGCCTCCTTTTTATATTGCACATTCCCCATAATATGATTTTAACATGGCATGGTACAAAATACATTGCAAATTAAGGCCCAATCAGCCCCACACCAGTTACCAGAGAAAAAGTGCACAGTCTACAATGTGTATATAATGCACTGTTAGTACTTGCAAGGGCATTTCCACATAGTCTCTCTACACTGGGTATTGATGCTAATGGGTCACAACCAATGGTGCTTTTTACCTTATAATGACACTTTTAACTATCTAGCCTGAGTATGTGTATTTCACAGCTGCTATCTTTGCCTTGCTTTCTTTAGTATTTTTACTTGGAACCTACCTATGAATTGCCTGATATGTGCTTAGTCCACCCTCCACGCCATTGAGGCACCTATCTCTTTTGATAAGCTTCAGTGATTCATATTTTGCCAGAGCATTATTCTTTGTGTTTCTTGGGTAGATATTGATGAGACACAGTTGCTTACAAGTGATATTGTGATGGCACCAAGACAGGAGGATAGGAAGGCAGAAGTGTAAGATGAGGTGCTGGACAATGAAGTCACTGACCCAATCTGGAAAGACGTCATGCAGAGCGAGAACAGCAGCACAGAGGGGGGAAATCCACAGCACCACAACAAACAGGAAAAGGCAATGGGGTAGCAAGAGGGTGAAGGCAGGCAACAGTTCCCCATAGCACCCACATGTGATGAGTTCCTAGGCCTAGGTTTAGGTGTTCCCTAGTCTGGCACTTTTTTTTGAAGAAAGCATAGATGACAAAAGGGTGGTCATTTGCAACTTTTGCCATACCTAGATCAGCAGCGGACTGACCACCACCAGTATGCTCAAACGCATGTCATCAAAGCAACCTACTAGGTGGGCTCAATGCCTGGGGCCACAATCAGTGTCTGTGAATTACACCATTATTCTTCACCTGTGCTACATGCTTGTCAATCCCCTATCAAAAACACAAGCGCAGATGCCTTCCACCCTGCACCTATCACTGCACATTTGCAAGTACCATCAGCAATCACATCCAATTCTATGTCCCAGTGCATAATTTAGATGTGCCTATACCAGGCCTTGGAACACAAACATAAATACCCAGCAAGCCACTCACAGGCCCAAACAGTAGACGGATACATTTTCAGACTGCTTGGCCTAGAAATGTTAACATTGACGCTTGTGGACACTGAGATTTTCTGCAACCTCATAGCAGCTGCAGTCACTCAGTACTTGGTCCTCAGCCACCACTATTTTTCTGGTGTGCCATTCCCACCTTACACCAGCACATATCCTAGAACATCACCTATGCCCTAACCAATACAGTTACTGAGAAGGTCCACTTAACGACCAACACCTGGACAAGTGCTTCCGGTCAGAGATGCTACATTTCCCTGATAGCATACTGGGTGAACCTTGTAGGGGCCAGGACCCTCTACATGTCTTTAAGGGTGTATGGCAGTCCCTCCTAATTTTGACAGCCCTTGCACTTAGTGCATAGGCTTTATGCATCTATTCTTCATAAATTAAACAGGATGTTTCTAACCTGGTCAATTTTAGTTATACGTTATGGCTGGAGCACTGCAAAAATGGAAAACTCTCGTTAGATTTCTCTATCACCCTCAAATCAATGGGTAAACTGAAATAATCAATCAGTCCATAAATAATACAAAGTTTCATCAATTCCGATCAATATAATTGGCTGGGTTTCCTTATTTGAGCCAAATTCACCCACAATACTTCAGAGTCTTCTGGGAAATGTCTCTTTCTCAGAACCTATATTTGAGAGCTTTGTATTCCTCTAACAATTGCAAAAAGTCAATTTTCTTTTAAGAACATCATCTCTGAGGTTATTTTTAGTATTTGGATTGAGGATTAAAACCGCTTTGTTGCACTTATGACTAAAACGAAGAAGAGCGTTGATAGACATCATTGACCAACATTTCTCCTGAGCAGTAGCAGAACCACCATTTTGGGGTCCCAAATTCAAAATTTGAACCAGCATGTTGATCAGATGGACAATGATAATGTAATAATGTTTTCCATTTTGGCTTCTATGCTGTAATAATTAGGGATGGGCGAATCTACTCGCTAGGACTCGTTACTCGGCGAGTATTAAGGGACTCGTAGGACTCGGTACTCTGCGAGTTTCCCAGCGATTACTCGCACAGCAACGAGTCCAATGCAAATCAATGGCAATCCTAGTTTTGTCAGAGACTTTAAAGTAATCGCTGGGAAACTCGCAAAGTAACTGCTGTTACTTTGTGAGCTGAGTCAGGCTGTCTGGTCTGTGCAGGCTGCCGCAGCTCCAGGGTCCTAGAGCCCGCCTGCTCTCCCTGTGTACAGAAATGAATGTCTGTGCACAGAGATGATGTAGCAGAGCTGAGATTGTTCTCAGTCTGCTCATTCCCTGTGCATAGACATCTATATCTATGCACAGGGGATGTAGCAGAGAGGACATCGCGTTTTGGACTACGTCGGACGGAAGAGGAATTTTTTAATTAAAGATGGAGTCCCTAATGGCTTTTTTTTTTTATTTCTAATTAAAAATTTTCTCTGTGTGGTGTTTTTTTTAACCCTTTATTGGAGATTCTTAGTGGCTGGGTCAAACCTGGCCTGACATTAAGAATCTCGGGCTTAATACCAGCTTGTATAACAAAGCTGGTATTAACCCCTTTATTACCCAGCGTGCCACCGCCACCAGGACCGCTGGAAGAGCGGGGTTCAGCGCCAGAGGATGGCGCTTCAATGAACGCGCCATCTTCTGGGGCGGCTGCGGGCAGCAATTTGCAGCGGGGGGTGCCCAGAAAGCTTGGGCCTCCCTGCGCTGCGGATTCCAGCCACCAGCTGCTTAGCTGTACCTGGCTAGACATAGAAATTGCGCGGAGCCCCACGCATTTTTTTTTAATTATTTCATGAAATTCATGAAATAATAAAAAAAGAGGGCTCGCCTATATTCTTGTGTCCGGCCAGGTACAAATAGGCACCTGGGGGTTGGGGGCAGCCCGTCGCTGCCTGCTGGATCTGGCTGGTTCCAGAAATACGGCGAAGCCTACGTCATTTTTTTTCTGAAAAATCAATAAATCAATCCTAAAAAAGGGACTGCCTCTTTATTAACCCCTCGCCCATGTGGTCCAGGGGTTAATAAAGATGCAGTCCCTTTTATTTACATTGTTTTATGGATTTGTCAGAAAAAAATTTGACGTGGGCTTCGCCGTATTTCTGGAACCAGCCGGATCTAGCAGGCAGCGACGGGCTGCCCCCAACCCCCTGGTGCCTATTTGTACCTGGCCGGACACAAGAATATAGGCGAGCCCTCTTTTTTTATTATTTCATGAATTTCATGAAATAATAAAAAAAAAATGCATGGGGCTCCGCGCAATTTCTATGTCTAGCCAGGTACAGCTAAGCAGCTGGGGGCTGGAATCCGCAGCACAGGGGGGCCCAAGCTTTCTGGGCACCCCCCGCTGCAAATTGCAGCCCGCAGCCGCCCCAGAAGATGGCGCGTTTATTGAAGCGCCATCCTCTGGCGCTGAACCCCGCTCTTCCAGTGGCCCTGGTAGCAGTGGCACGCTGGGTAATAAAGGGGTTAATACCAGCTTTGTTATACAAGCTGGTATTAAGCCCGAGATTCTTAATGTCAGGCCAGGTTTGACCCAGCCACTAAGAATCTCCAATAAAGGGTTAAAAGAAACACCACACAGAGAAAATTTTTAATTAGAAATAAAAAAAAAAAGCCATTAGGGACTCCATCTTTAATTAAAAAAATCCTCTTCCGTCCGACGTAGTCCAAAACGCGATGTCCTCTCTGCTACATCCCCTGTGCATAGATATAGATGTCTATGCACAGGGAATGAGCAGACTGAGAACAATCTCAGCTCTGCTACATCAGGCAGCAGGCGGGCTCTAGGACCCTGGAGCTGCACAGAGCAGACAGCTCTTACTCTGTGAGTTTCCCTGCTATCACTAGCACAGTAGGGAATCCAATGCAAGTTGATTTGCATTGGGCTGGTTACTGTGGAGTAAATGCTGGGAAACTCGCAGAGTAGCAGATAGAGCCTGAAGCTTCCGAGACACATCTGCAATTTGTAAATCGCACACTACTCGCTATTACTCGCTTCCCCATTCATTAACATTGGACTCGCTAGACTCGCAACGAGTAGCGAGTCCTGGGCTCGGACTCGCTAGAGTCAAGCGATTCCGAGTAATTTAGGACTCGCCCATCACTAGTAATAATGTTTCCCATCTTGTAATAATGTCCTCTGTCCTTGCACCCATTCCTGTAATTATATCCTACACTCTGTCCTTGATTCTGTAATAATGACTTCCTTCCTGACCCCCATCCTGTAATAACTTCTTCCATCCTGGCCCCTATCCTGTAATAATGCTTTCCTTCCCTCTAATAATCGTGAAATAATGTCCCCTGTCCTGGGACTTATTCTGTAATAATATCATCTGTTCTATAATGTCATCCTGGTCCCATTCTGTAAAAAATGTCCCTTGTTGGTCATCATTCTGAAATAATGTCCTATTCCATTCAATAATGTCCCTTACTCTATGACCCTTCTGTTCTTCCTCAGTATATTTTAAAATGAAAGAAATGATTATTCTTACCTTCCTCAATTCCCATGAAGTGCATTCTTCTCTTCTATAGCCAGTGTAGAAGCCAAGAGATGACTTCTGCATGTTGGTGGATGGTGCCAGGAGGACACCACTGGGCAGGGTTGAAAATACGGTACAGTGAGCAAGGAGGCTGCAACAAAATACTGACTTTATTGAATGACAGATAAAATAGAATTTTCCGGCATAAATTAAGTTATTTGATGATAACAGCAATAACAGGTGCAAGAAAGGATAGCTGAAACATGTCAAACAAGATGCACTCCAGCTATTGCAATAAAGAATTACTATCAACAGCATAAGTGATAAATGGCAAGGACTGGCTATTATCCTTAGTGAGGACTCTGTACTGGCCTACTATCCAGAGGAGACATGGTGAATCAAAGGGGACACAGGCGCAGAGAAACACAGACTACTCTCCTGTGGATTGGGGAAGGGTCCATCAGTCTTGGCGAGGAGGTGCTGAAGTTCCCACCACAGAACCATTGCCATCTCACAGAGCATAGGAACCCCAGGTCTCACCCAAATCAGTTGCTAAAGAGGACAGTCCCATGGTTGCTGCTCCAATGGAGGATAGTCAAGCCTTCACAGGCAGTCAAGACCTCTGGAAATCCAGTAGGTCTACTGTAGGGGTTCCACCAGATACACCACTGATCAGTTTATTAGGGTCCACCTGTGTGCATTGTTTAAGCAGTTATGCAGAGTCTTACCTTTCTCCATGGACTATACAGCAGGTTGGCCACCTTTAATCTGTATGTAGGAGTCAATCACTGTGAATGCTAATTTACACTGTAACTTTAAGAGTCAATGTTCTCCTCTGATTTGTGTGCACTTAATTAGTACAACCACCTTGCAAGATGCTGCGTATTGGATTTTTGAGTAGGGTTGTTGTTGAGACTGGAGCAGAAACAGACACAGCAGGAAATCAAGACAGTAAGCAGACTTGCCTGTGGTGAGAAAACAAATCTAAAAAGGATGTCTGAGCATTTTGAGACTATCCAGATCAGTGGCATAGATGCACAACACACTGCATGGCTTTTGAAGTATTGGTTAGCAGGACCATGTCAGAGAAAAAGGGCCACATAGAGCTGAGGCAGTTGGCTTCCTGCACCTGTAACCCAGAGAGAAAAAATGCAGCTGTGGGACAAGCGACGCTTCAGCATTGGAAGCGGGACTGCACTTGCCCTACATCCGGAAAACAACAAAGATCAAGGACAAGTGCAACACAGCAAACTCAGCTCAGATACAATCAGTAACAAGAAGAAGCTAGCAGACTTCCCCTCTATTGCTGCAGAACTGTGTCAGACTGGTGTTCATATGCATTAAGGTAGAGAGCAAACTTTGATAGTTAGTGCGTTGTATCAGCGCAGCCTGGCTAGAGGAAGGCAGATAGGATTTTAGAGGAGAGTGTCTTGATCTTCACATTGCCTGTGTTGTTCTAGGTTTGTGGAGACTGTCAGGCTTGACTGGCTCTGTGCCTCAATCACTTGAATTCAGCTGACTTAATTAAGAGCCTATTTAAACTAGATTTCAGCTCTGCTCTGGGTTAATTGTACATTTGCTTTTGGCTGTGTAGGACTTGATCTCTTTGTGTTCTAAACTAGACCCTGATTGAATTTGTTTCTTACCTGGACTTGACCCTCTGCTAGTGACCTGACATCTCTTTCTGTTTTATACCCATGTACTTTGTTTCTACCTTAGTTTCCTGACTTTGGCTTGAATTGGATTTTGCTTCTGTTAACCCTTTGCTGTACTGCGCCATTTCCTGAACCTGACCGCAGTTGCTTTAACCTCTCTTTACTACCAATAAGTAGTATAATATTTATATTTACTTTCTATATATTTCAGTTAATTTTCTGCTCCTGTGAGACTAGTTGTTATATGTGACCAGTGTCACATTACAATTGACCATATTTTTGGATCCCACCCATAGATTCATTTCAAACTTTGTGTGATCAGGTGGCGGATCTAACTTAGTTAATCCAGGATCCGGCCTTGGAACAGCATGAAATGGCAGCCTCTCAGACTCAGACTCAATTACAGGGCCAGATGTCTGGTGCTTTTACCACCCCTCAGAATCTCTCTCCTCTGACCGCTGTTATGACTTCTGAACCTGCTGATGTATTTCAGAGCCCCCCTAAACCTATTGTATCACTCCCTGACAAGTTCTCTGAGGAAAAAGACCAGTTCAGTATTTTCAAGGAAAGTAGTAAATTACTTTTTACCTTGCACCCTTGGTCCTCAGGGAGTGAGTCACAGTGAGTGGGAATAATAATGTCACTTTTGCGGGAGGGCTCCTCAGACTTGAGCATTTTCTCTACCCTCTCTTGCTCCTGAATGTCTTTCGATGGACGCCTTTTTTCATGCTTTAGGACAGATCTATGACGAACCTAACAGGGTCAAGATGGAAGAGACAAAGATCATGAATCTGACACAGGGCACCCGCACAACAGAAGACTATTAAACTGAGTTTCGGCAGTGGTCTTCTGAGGTCATGTGGAATGATGCAGCCCTCAGATGCCAATTCGTCAGGGGTTTCTTGGAGTCTCAAAAGGACGCTCTGGCTCTACATGCTTCACCTGGTTGTTTGGCAGAGGCCATGACTCAGGCTATCCGCATGGATCAGAGGATACAGGAGAAACATGAGGTTCAACAAGAGGTCCCATATTGTCCATCTGGGCCATTTTGTTTGCCTGAAACAACCTATGGAGGTGGAGCTGCCAGTTCAAGGATCAATGAGAGGAGACGCCGTTGGGAACTTGGACTCTGTTTCTATTGTGGCCAAGTTGATCATTTCTTAAAGGATTGCTTGACAAGACCTGCAGCGAACAAGCCGTCAGGAAATGCCTAAGTCTGGGTGTTGAATGCTGATCTTTTCTCTCAAAATAGGTGTTTTGTCAACATTTGCATTTATTGACTGTGGATGAGCGGCCCATGTCATTGACTGGTTCTGAAGTTAGAATTAGGGACAGTTAAGTTAGTAAACCCCATTCAAATCTTTGCCATTGATAGAACTCCGTTGCTCAAGAATTTGGTTCAGTTTGTTACTGTGGAGCTCACACTCAAGGTGGGATGCCTTCACACAGAACTAATCTCCTGCTATGTTTTGGACAATTTACCTGCTAGAATCGTGTTGTGTATTCTTTGGTTGCTTATGCGTAATCCATTCATTGAATGGAATCTTAAAGATATTATCAAACGGGGTCCATATTGTGTTGAAAACTGTCTTAAATCTTTGCATGTTTACTCCGTTAGTCTGCAGGGTCTTCCGGAATACCTGAAAGACTTCAGGGATGTTTTTTCAGCAAAAGAGGCTGAGATCTTACCTCCTCACCGTCCCTATGATTGTGCTATTAATCTCCTTCCCAATGCCAAATTGCCCAAGGCTCGCTTGTATAACTTGTCTGGTCCTGAGCGGACAGCCATGAAGCTTTATATTGCTGAAAGTTTATGTAAAGGTCATATCTGGCCTTCCTCATCGCTGGTAGCTGCCATTTTGTTTTTTGTTAAAATGAAAGATGGAAGTCTTTGTCCCTGCCTCGATTTCCATGAAGTAAACAAAATAACTGTTAAGATTACTTATCCACTTCCACTGATCCCCGATCTGTATAATCAAATCAGCTTTCGGTGGCCAAATGGTTTTCCAAACTGAATCTAATAGGGGCATATAATCTGACTAGATGGTGGCCCGATTCTAGCGCATCAGGTATTCTAGAATATGTATGTAGTTGACATACTGTGACTGACAGAACTTGTTAAGTCAACGTGAGTGAACTAGATATATATATATAGCAGCGCTATGGTATATGGTGGTACATTAATAGTAAATGTATAGCAGCACTATAGTATATGGTGGTACATTACAGCACATGTATAGAAGCACTATAGTATATGGCCGGTACATTATAGTAAATGTATAGCAGCACTATAGTATATGGTGGTACATTACAGTACAAAGTATAGCAGCACTATAGTATATGGCGGTACATTACAGTACATGTATAGCAGCACTATGGTATATGGCGGTACATTACAGTACATGTATAGCAGCGCTATGGTATATGGTGATACATTACAGCACATGTATAACAGCACTATGGTATATGGCGGTACATTACAGTGCATGTAAAGTAACACTATGTATATGGCGGTACAGTATAGCACATATATAGCAGCACTATAGTATATGGCAGTATATTACAGTATATGTACAGGTGCACTATAGTATATGGTGGTATTTATAGCACATGTATAGCAGCACTATAGTATATGGCGGTACATTACAGCACATGTATAGCAGCATTATAGTATATGGCGGTACATTACAATACATGTACAGCAGCACTATGGCATATGGCGATACTCCGCTCCCCTCAGCCTCCCACTCCGTCCACAGGAAAAGTAAAAAAATCCTCAGTGAGGATACTCACCTGTCCGCCGGCTCGCTCCACCTCCATCTTCTAGGTCCTACAGGCCTTTAGGACCCGTCGTTGCTGGGAAACCGATCAGCTGATCGGTCACATGACCGCTAACTGCCGGAGGGCAGGATGGAGCAGGGGGCAGGATGGTGACAATGGGGGGAGGGGGGCAGGATTGTGTCGAGACGGGCAGGATGGAGCGAGCGGGGCAGGACGAAGCTGGGGGGGGAGGATGGAGCCGGGGGGCGGCAGGATGGAGCCGGGGGGCAGGATCGAGCCGGGGGGGCAGGATGGAGCCAGGGGGCCGGGTTAGGATGGAGCAGGGGGAAGCAGATGGATGCGGGGGGGCAGGATGGATGCGGGGGGCAGGATGGATGCAAGGGGCAGGATGGATTCAGGGGGCAGGATGGAGGTGGGGGGGCAGGATGGATGCGGGGGTGTGTGCAGGATGGATGCGGGGGGCAGGATGGATCTGGGGGAGGCAGCATGGAGCTTGGGGGGTAAGGGGGGCATGATGGATGCGCGGGGGCACAATGGATGCGGGGGGGGAACGATGGAGGCGGGGGGCAGGGTCGGGGGCAGCCTGCAGCCATCCCAGAAAATGGCGCGTTTATTGATGCGCCATATTCTGGCCTATTCCAGGGCCCTGGTGCGGTGGCTCGCTGGGTAATAAAGGGGTTAGGGCCAGCTTTGTATTATCAGCTGGCCCTAAGCCCGAAATTCATGGCGGTCACGCCAATAGTAGACATTACCGCCATGAATTTCTACTAAATTATGTAAAAAAAACACAACACAGAGAAAATTTTAATTTATTAGAAATAAAACAAAAAAGACATTTAGCGACTCCAACTTTATTAAAAAAATCCTCTTCCGTCCGACGTAGTCCATAAACGCAATCTCAGCACTGCTACATCGCTCTGCATAGACACACATGTCTATGCAGAGCAAGTGTAGTCTGAGAAATGACTACAACAGTCAGGGTTCAGCTCAGGTCATTAACTTCCGGTTTATTGACTGCTCTGCCAGTGGCCGGCAATCTCCGGCGGCAGAGTTCGGCTTTGACAGCAGGGTTCACCTCAGGTCATAGCCTGAGTAATGTCTACTGTTGGCGTGACCGCCATGAATTTCGGGCTTAGGGCCAGCTGATAATACAAAGCTGGCCCTAACCCCTTTATTACCCAGTGAGCCACAGCACCAGGGCCCTGGAAGAGTTGGGTTCGGCGCTAGAATATGACGCTTCAATGAAAGCGCCTTTTTCTGGGGCAGCTGCAGGCTGTCATTCGCAGCGGGGGGTGCCCAGAAGGCTTGAGCCTCCCTGCGCTGTGGATTCCAGCCCTCAGCTGCCTAGCTGGATCTGGCTGGACATAGAAATAGTGCAGAGCCCCACGCATTTTTTTTTTATTATTTCATGAAATTCATGAAATAATAAAAAAAGGGGCCTCCCCTATATTTTTGTGTCCGGCCAGGAACAAATAGGCACCTGGGGATTGGTGGCAGCCCGTCGCTGCCTGCTGTATCCGTCTGGATACAAAAATACGGCGAAGCCCACGTTAATTTTTTTTCTGAAAAATCCAAAAAACAATATGAATGAAAGGGACTGCATCATTATTAACCCCTCAACCCTATAAAGAGGTCTGGCAGCAAAGGAATTACTCACAATACTCGCTTCCCCATTGACTTACACTGGACTCGCTAGACTCATAACGAGTACCGAGACCTACTCGTTACAAGTCTAGCGAGTCCGAATATTTCAGTATTCGCTCATCCCTATTCCAAACCTAAATAGAAGTCACTGATTGGCAGCTCTGGTCTCCGCCCACATACAGCCAGCCATAAGTTAAACACTTCATTTTTTTCTTTCCAAATTAATTTTGGACACACAGCACACCCAAAAACTGTTTTTAAGTCCAGTGCAAGCCTGTTAAACACTACACGTGGTTCGCCCTGCTTTGAAAATGTAAGGCACCTGAACTCCAAATCCGAACATGTTTGCTCAACATCAGGAAGTTCGGTGACCAGAACCGAACCGAACCTTGACAGGTTCGCTCATCTCTACTTTCCAGATATCAGTTAAGGAGTTGTTACACAGCGCGATATCGGCAGGCAACGCCACTACGATGTGTACGCCGACCCAAGAATGACCATTTAACATGGGACAGGATAGGGGAAATTGTACTCCACATCGTAGTTGGGCTTTTACACAGCACGATCCGGCCACAACGCCCATCCAATACCGGCCCGTTGGAGAGCAGGCTCATTTGATCCCCGATATCGTTTTGGCATCGTTCATGCATCGTATTGGACATTTATAGCATACAACGCACGAACAATATCGGGGCCAATGCACGAACCACGTGACTTTTGGTCGGAGTTGGACGCCGATATCGGGACGTGTAAAGTCGCCATTATACTGTCAGTTTTGTAGAAATGATTGATCCAGAAATAGTGCTACAAACAATGCCCTCCAGAGAAGTGGTGATGTATTCAAACTATGATATCACAATTTATTAAAAATAAAATAGTACAATGCGTTTTGGCATTGAAATCATTTCCTCAGGTACAATAAAAATAAATGGTATCTATTCCACAGCTTGTCTGGATAGCTTAAGGGCCGCTTTACACACACCAACTTCTGTGTCCAACTTCTGAACAGATCTTTGGTTGCAGTGAAATCATGGACACATAGTTCCATTTGTACACAGCCACAAAATGGAGCAATGTGTCCGTGATTTGACTGCAACCAGTAAGTTGTTCAAAAGTTGGACAGATAAGTTGGTGTGTGTTAAAGTGGCCTTAAGAGAAGTTCAAGTCTGAAGGGAGTGGCGTTACCTCCTCATTAGAGACTTAATTTGCATCTCATTCCAAGGGTGTGCTTTTTCTTCATTTAAATACTATTGTTTCTCTTCAAAAGAAAATTATCATTTTATCTAAGGAATTCCTTGATAGAGATGATGATAGTGATGAGATTTTTTTTTCATACATATTATTCTCAAAAATGTTTTTGATAATAATTTGTCTAAAAAATTCTCATCACTATCATAAAATTATCAAGTTAAGGCTCTAATGAGAAGGTAACTACATGTAACAATTATAAAGATAGACTGGAACCTAAAAGCATAGGTTTCAATGAAGCTGAGACAAAACTTGGGTTAATAAACTGTATTGCAAACAATAGTAACAGTATAAGATCAGAACACAACAGAAGACAATATTAAAAGGAAATGCAAGTGCAACCAGCACTAAAATATAAATGTCCAGAAATAATATGCAATAGTATGAACAGCACTATATGAGAACGACCAGAAACAATAAGTATTAGTGCTACCAGCACTATATGAGATTGTCCAGGAATAATATGCAGGAGAAGAGTGCAGCAAACAAATGGGTACCAGGAAACTTTTAGGGGTGACAAATTCCCACACAAGTCCCGCACAAGTTCTGCACACAGCCCACACCAATTTAGTCTCGGAATGAGTACATTGATAACAGAGCATAACATTTCTTACAGACCAAGAAAGTCCTGCGATAATGGAGCTCTTCTCCGAGCAGCTTTTAAAGGAGGAAACCACCACAGCTTGAATCAGCTGACAGCTGATCAGACAGCTGAGACGTAATGAAGACAGAAACAAGCTAACACCAAAATACCCAGGTAAGGAATGATTTTTGGACCAGGACTTATGGTGGGTTTACACGTCCCGATATCGTGGCGATATCGTAGACAACGGCGCGGGAACGCGCATTTTTTGAGCGCTTTTCCCGATATCGCATCGGCGGTTTACACGCTGCGATATCGGGAAACAACGTCACTACGATGTGTACGCCCACCAACCCAGTAACGACCATTTAACATGGGAGTTAATGGGTGAGTTGCGAGTACACATCGTAGTTGTGCTGTTACACGCTACGATGCTGCTACAACGGCCATGCGATATCGGGCGGTTGAAGAGCACGCTCATTCAACCCCGATATCGTTTTGGCATCGTTCCAGCATCGCGTTGTACGTTCAAACTGTACAACGCGCGCCTGATATCGGGTCCAACTCGCGAACCACGTGACTTTTTGTCAAAGTTGGATCGGAGTTGGACTCCGATATCGCGGCGTGTAAACCCGCCATTAGAAGTGACAGGAAATTCAAGGGCATGATGAGGCCTAAGGCTGGCTTCACACTGCGGCGGCGTCCGGTCCGGGGCTGTCAGGAGTGACAGCCTGGACCGGAGTTTTGCTCCATAGGAGACTATCGGGCTGCACGGAGCTGGATCGCGCCGGGTGGCAATTATCTGCCATCCGGCTGCTAGCTCGCCGGATGAATCCTGCAGAAGTGGGGTTTTTCTTCCGATTCCAAAAACGTTGCATGCAACGTTTTTGGAATCGGAAGAAAAACCCCACTTCTGCAGGATTCATCCGGCGAGCTAGCAGCCGGATGGCAGATAATTGCCACCCGGCGCGATCCAGCTCCGTGCAGCCCGATAGTCTCCTATGGAGCAAAACTCCGGTCCAGGCTGTCACTCCTGACAGCCCCGGACCGGACGCCGCCGCAGTGTGAAGCCAGCCTAAGACTTCACTTTGTACGAGGACAACAAGACGAAACAAGATCCATGTAAATCTGGAAACCTTACACACCACTCCCTTCAGACTTGAATGCCTCATAAGCAATCAATCAATCTAAGCTGTGGACTAGATCACATATTTTTATATTTTAATGTGCCATTGGAAGGCCTTTCAATGTCAAAACGTGTTGTACTATTTTATTGTTAATAAATTGTCATATCATAACTAGAATACATCACCAATTCTCCGGTGTGCATTGTTTTTGGCACTATTTCTGGATCAGTTATTCCTATCCATTTCTGTTTGAGATCCATTGGGGTGGATCCCTGCAAACAGCTTCAGACCCGCAGCCTTGTGCAATGTAATGATATACAGATACATATGACATGCTCATTGTCATATGTTAAAAAGAGGTGCAAAATCGCTTTCAATTTGATTCACTTTGAAGTTTTAGTAATGCACTTAACGCTGTATCGTTTCCCACCTTTCCTTTTTCTAAGTGGTTTTCCAACTTTCAGTGTTGTATTTTCATTGCAAAATTTGGAGGGAATCTTCAGTGAAATTTCCTGCTATATTGTACCATTAATTGCTGTTATTATCATAAAACTGTTAATTGCATTTTACGGCATAAAATATTCTGTCATTCAAAAAAGTAGGTATTTTGTTTTAGCCTCCTTGTCTAATATACCGTATTTTGAACCCTGCCTGGCGGTGTCCCCAAGAGTGAGAATGCTGAAAGACACCAACAGGAACAAACTAAACTGAGCCAGGATGGTACCTTTACACGCCGCGACGGCAGGCTGGATACAGCCCGCTACAGGCTACAAATGTAGCTTGTAGCGTCAATGTAGCCCGTCGTAGCGGCGTCTGAAGACGCGACGCTACAGCCGGCGACAGATACATCTGTTTATGGGCTCTGCTCGAAAACAGATGGCTATATCGCCGATGGTAGCGAGCTGTATCGGCGTGTAAAGAAGCAACGGAAGGGAACTCTGGACACCCTGCGCTGTAGCTGCAATGTAGCTAAGGCGTGACCTCGGCTCCGTCTTACCGCGCCCCATGTGCGATCATTGGTGGAAGCTTCTGCGTGCCGATTGGCCCTTGCCGCACAGGCCTCCATCTTGGATGAGCTGTCCCTTCAGCACTACACATACGCGCCGTATGCACGATCATACCTTAGTACAATTACGCGGCCCACAACTTACGGGAAACCAAACCAAATGGCCCATGATTCTCATATACAGTGTGCACATCCTGTAAACACATAATGAATAATGCTGGACACAGCGGTGAACAATGTGTTACGGACCGGCCTGCCTTTTTATTGAACTGCAAATGCCGCATAAAAGTGTCCCTTGAGTGTCTGCGCGCAACTGAAACACTGATGCACGTATACAGACACCGCATTGAAGTCGAGTAGTCAGTACACAGCGCACAGGCTTGCTGTACGCATCACTCTGTGGGTGTTGTACAGTAGGTGCCGCAGAAGTGCTTCGGCCGTGTCACTGCGCGTAGGACTAGTTCAAAGGGTGCGTGACCCGGAACGTGGCCGTAATGACGTAATTACGATAGTTTCATTTTCACTCAGCCTGCAAGGTGCCAGCCCCTCCTCTGCACACACCATTGCAGTCATTGCGGCCGTTCACCGCGCTGCTACGTGGGGGATGGCTGAACTGCTCATCCTCATAGACTACTGTGACCGGTATGACTATTGGGGTCACCGGCACCACCGTCATCCCAGGCTGCGTAATCGCGCCACTATTCGGCGGATTCAGCGTGCTCTGCTGAATAAACTCGGGGTGCAGAGGGTCGCCAAAGCAGTGCAGAAAAAGATCGCGGACCTGAAGTCCAAATGCCCAGGCCGCATAATAGACATTCGGGCCAGGATTGCCAGCCTGCGCGGTGAGTACTTAAGAGGGCCACACATGATTTGTATTGTATGTAAGCACAACAAAAACATAACAATTGGTTCACAGACATCCGTGGTATAGTGAGATGGACACCGGCAGACATGCAATGGGGGACAATATAGCCCGCACATTATAGATAGACTGCCTACACATCTGCCTACAACTAATGTTCATGTGCCACCCAAGATTACTCCACAGTGTTACATGCCCTCCAACCAATTAACACACTCATGCCACATACCTACGCTATACAGAATACATGAGATCATCCCATATATGAAAAACACCAAACACATATAACAAATCTTGAACTGTCAAGACATCTCAGAGCCAAAACAGTATGCTGACACATCAATTATTGTTTCATAATCTGCAGATGCGGAAGTGTCAGCCGATGAGGCTCCCCCACAACTGGCTGCAGGTGGGCCACCAGCACCTCCGCCACAAGAGGCAGCTGGAGCACCCACACCACCGCGGCAACAGCCAGCTGGGCCACCATCCCCACCAGGGAATAGCCCCTCACCAGGGCATGAGGAGGAGGAGGACCCTGATGAGCCTGCGTTGGTGGAGGCAGAGGTGGCCTCGCCTGGTCGCCAACCTGATGCTGTGGCGCAACCCCCAAATGCAGCTGCGTTGGATGTGTATGGCGGTAAGTGATTTGAGTTTGATTAGAGGGGCCGAACACTGTAAGCATTGTTGTTGCTACTTGGGGAATTGAAAAGCTAGGCATTTCTGACATAATGTCCTTCACACACTCTTGCAGATGGAGAACGTGCTGGAGCTGCTGGCTGGAGTGTCAGTGCCTCCCCATCACCCCCTGATACTGAGGATGATGTTGCGCCCGAGGGTAAGGACAATATTGCTTGTGTGAACCTGACAAACACCAGAGGTAGGATTCTGAAGTAATGATGGTTTTTTCCCCACACACAATACAGGTGTACCCACCATGGAGGACGTCGTGAGGGCTCACCACCAGTTTGCCCACCGACTGCAACGGGCTCTACACCGGGGAATACAGGATCTGACCCGCCTGTCTAACATGGTGGATACCGTCCTGCAACATCAAGATGGCCAACATTGAGTGGAACCCCCCGGAAAAACTGTGCTCCCCTGAGCCCCAAATGTGTTGTCCTGGTTGGACCTTGAACTTACAGACGTTGCCTGTTAGGCTTTTGATGTTGTTTGTTTTTTTTTGTTGTTTTTGCCCCCGTTGGGCTCTTTTCTTATAGTGTTCCACTATCACAAAAGGGGGATTGTGGGATGGGCAGCCCTTGGGCCCTTGCACCTATCCTGTCCCACATTGGGACCATCAGGAGTGTGGATTAACCAGCCCTTTACCTTATGGACCTATCCTGTCCCACATTGGGACCATCAGGAGTGTGGATTAACCAGCCCTTTACCTTATGTACCTATCCTGTCCCACATTGGGACCATCAGGAGTGTGGATTAACCAGCCCTTTACCTTATGGACCTATCCTGTCCCACATTGGGACCATCAGGAGTGTGGGATGGCTACACCTATCAGAAAGCTGCATTCTGTGTTTTGTGGCAAATGACTTCCACACATGTATGTAGCAAATAAAATGTATTTGTAATTTTTACTTTGCCTCACTCATGTCACAACAAGAATATGGGGGGGCCAATGTTCAACAGGTTAATATCTCACACACATTACTACAGCTCTTTGTCAATGTCCTACCACAGTACAAAGGAACCTATGGTCGTCCTACACTGAGGCCATTGGCCCATATTGTGTGTCTTGGCCCAAACTATATTGTGAACCACACCATTCACCCAGGCTGCCCCCCCAAGCCATAACCCAAAAGAAAAACACAATTGAGTTTGTTCAAATATTTAATAACATCAGATTTTGGAAATAATAAACAAATCATAAGAAGCAATTCTGCTTAAAAGTCTAACAAAAACATAAGGCAAAAACAAAAAGGTGCCTCCACATGAAAAAGTCCAGAGTGCCAATTGGGTGCATTGGCTACTAGTGTCCAACTTCATCATCCTCTGTCGGCTCTGACAATGCCGCATCCCCCTCCTCTGACGGCAGCCCCGACCTGCCTGAGAACGTCTGGTTTGACGACGACGTGTTGAGGGGGGATGGGGTGACTGTGGCGGGGCCGGTCTTCTCACGGGCCGAGATGGGGCAGCTGGGGAAAGGGGCCACAAGGTGTGTTGCATGGGGGGGGGACATGGCATCCCCATTGAAGGGCCCCATCATCGGCAGCATCAGCGGCATTGTTGAAGACCCTCAGAAGGATCTTTTTCTGGAGCGGCTCCATCCCTCGCATTCTATCGCTCATGTAGAGGGCGTTGCTGTCGATGTGGGTCCGCTGTTCATCCAACAGCACGCGTCGGGCCCAGGTGCCCAGCTCCGTCTCTGGTGGTGCAGGACGTCGCCGAAGACGGATCCTGGAGCTGGGCCCTGGGCCCGGACCCACATCACTCGCCCCGCCCTCCTGCTCAGCCCCAGATGTCATGGGCTGAGCATCATCAGCGACAGAATGCTCCGCAATGGAGCCGTCCTCTTCTGGGGCCTGTGGGGGGGAGAGGAAACAAAAGAAAACATTAGTGACGGCAAGGACCACACCATACCATGGACACAGGACACAATATACCACTCCCACTAAAGTAAAGGCACTAACAAAATATATGGAAGGAATCTACAAACAGCAACCCACCAAACATTTACAACAACAAAACCTGTATTGCGCCTGGACACTCACCTCTACGATTCCAGGTACTCAGCACAATACAGATTTAGGTGTCAGTCAGAGAGCCGTAACCCAATGAGTACATGTCACCACAACACCTTGATACTGGGGGCTGGGCTGGCCAAACACAGAAGTTGGGCACCTTCCCATTTGTAATACTAATATGATGTCAAACCATCAAACCTTCAAATAACTAAAACCCACTTGCACCAGAGCCAACACACATGTGTGGCAGCAACATTCAGTAGATGCCACTATGTGCCTCTTTCATTTTAATCCAATAATAATTTCAACAACATTACACATGTCATTTTTCCGGTTCCGATATTTGGGGGAAATGCTATTTTGGAATGCGGCTCTCTGCGTTAAATTCATGTAATCCAAAATCATGGAAGGAGGGCAGATTCACAGACAGAAAAAGGTTTCCCACACCAAGGCCGAAAATGTGTCAAAAGTGTGCTAGTTAAGGATTAGCAAAACCACACATGTGAAGGTAACATTGTGGGGCAACACTGTAACACGATTACCCACCTCCTGTGGCGCAGATGGTGATTCATCCGGGCCTACATGGGACGCAGCAACGGGGCGGTTCGTGGTCGTTCGACGCGAGCTCCCCTCGCCCAGGATGAAGGTGAAGAGGGGATGGTACCATAGGGTAGATGATGGTACCTCCTCAGCTCCAGCTCCTGAGCGACGGCGCAGGTAGTCATTGTGAGCCCGCATGAACGACTGCCGCATGTTTTTGATTTTTAAGGCCACCGCATGCTGGTCCCAAATCTTGCCTACCCTTGACTCCAAGCGATTGGCTAGAGCCACAAGACTCCTGTAGGCCTCGGACCTCGCTGCCTGGTTTTTATATTGAGGCAGCGAGCTGCGCCACAAACATTCGTGCCGCTGATACTCCGTGAGAAGCTGGGTTTCAAATTCCACAGTACACCTCGGCATCTGGGGAAGACAAAACACAGCCAATCCAGACCGTCACGACACAAGCCATATCGATCTGTCAAAACCTTGTGACCATTATTTACATGCTCATAAGGTTCTCATATGTACATTATAGGCAGCAATAACTGTTATTACAACTTGGCCTATGTGTGGCATTTGCACAATGTCACACCGGTCCAAAGTAAAAGACATATGTGACAAAATTACACATGTCAGGTACTCTGTGGCCCCCTAAACATGTGTGAAACCTGATTTAAGACCCCACTGTCCATATTAAAACAACACCTGGAGACGGTGTGTGCGTACCAACCTGTAGGCCAACATGTGAGCAAAGACATTGTGTGGTAGCTACTACCTTTGTAGTGAGCAAAATGGTTAACATTAAGCAGATGAGAAAGGAGGGCGTGGTTTGTGCCAAGACTGCACATACTACATGTAATGTGCAAACACATCATCATGTAGTTGTGTGGCCATCCATGGGACTACAATTGTAACAGAGGTAACAAGAATCCCAGCAATGAAGGGACCAATAATTGCAGGCATCAAATGCTGATGTGCCTGACAGTTCTAAATCTCTACTTTATATGTTTGACTCACAAATTACATCAAAGGCCAAATCTATATGCACACAATACCAGTTGAGGATATATCTGGCTATTACCATACACTACAAAAACTGACCCATCTGTCTAATTAGAGGGCCAAAATGAAAGGCCGTATCAAAGATGCCCATACACACAATGCCTAAGCCGCCGCCAATACAAGCATCAGCGTCCCGTGCACTTTCATAGAAACCGCTAAAGAGGCTTACCGTCAGAGCAGCAGAAGATAGGCAGGACACTAGTAGCTCAATGCACATGGACCTCTGGACAAGGTGTAGTGGCCATTGGCCTGGCTTTATAGTCCGCTAAACCAATCACAACGGACACAATGACGCACAGCGTAATGGGACACCTGGGGCCGCAATTAACCTCCGCTAATTGGTGGAGATCGCTGAATCGTGATAGGTTGGCGGCCCTTTAAAAGGTCCGCATGCCGGCAAACATTACGCTTGCTGGCCAGACCCATTAAGTAAGTATCTGTGGACACACATGGAAATGGCGGGTGTGGGTGCATATGTTGTTGTTATTTGCGACCGCAGGACACTGTTTTAGCGTAGTGTTTAGGGGTGTGTATTGCTGGGGAAGATATAGTGTACTGTGTGGACTTGGAGTAGGCATTTGGTTTGGTGCTTATGAATATTTGAACATATACATTGCTGTGTTTGTTTCCAGACACCATACAGGAGATTGGCTGCAGGACTGTAGACAGAAATGTGTTACTCCTGTCACCTGGATCAATTTCTGCATACTGGTTGTGGCCAATGGAGACTGGGTCGAACGGGGATAGGATGAGACATGGCTTGGAGGTGTGGCACTCAAGACATAACATGGATGGTTCGGACAAATGCCACCAGCAAAAACATATGTAACCATGGGTACCCAACCTCACTCATGTGCTAAGTTGTTGGCTTCTTGTAAGCTTACTTGACCAGCCTATCGGGGTACGTATTGTTTGTTTTACCTCCCAGATTAGGAAATGGCCACATTTTGATTATGGTCTGTGTAATGGCATCTGCAAATTTGTTATCATACATTATTGGTGACACATGTCCCTTTCTAACTCACCTAGGTGCAGATGTTTTACTTTGACAAACTCCCATAGAAGTTGATGTAGAGGAGGCCATTATCATTGGGCGTCTTCCATTTTGATTGGGGTGACTACTGGGTGTTTGCCTTTCCTGGCTTCAGGGATGTGTTTCGGGGCCTGACGCCAGTTCCCCTCCAGTTGGCTATAGTGTGTCCTCAAAAATAGGTGTGGCTTGCTTAACCTGCTGACACTGGCACATATTGTTCTACGTACTCATGTTGTGCTTTCTCATCTACAGGTGCTGATATTGAGGATGCAGAATATCCATGACCGCAATGTTATCGTGGCTCTTGCGTTGGTGGAAGAGCAAATGTGGTATCAGGATCGGTATGAAAGGTTGATGAGGCGCAGACAGCGGCGCTTGTGGACCCGTGATTGGCTTCTCAGGCGGGAAACCCGGGGCCACATGCAGCTGTTGCGGGAGCTGGAGATTAACTGTCCTGATGATTACCGCAACTATCTCCGTATGCCCGAGGACTGTTTCACCTTCCTATTGGAGCGTATAGGGCCAATGATAGTGCGTCAGGACACTATAATGCGCCCATCAGTATCACCTGCTGAGCGGTTGGCGATCACTTTGCGGTTCCTGGCTACAGGGCAGTCCATGACATCACTCACATACATGTCACGTGTCTCCCTGCCCCTGCTGAGCCGCCTGATCCCTGAAACGTGTTGGGCCATCTGGAGAGCTCTGCAGCCAGCCTACATGAAAATGCCAGAAACAGCCGCAGAATGGCTGGAAGTAGCCCGAGGGTTTGAAACCCGGTGGAACTTCCCCAACTGTGGCGGGGCATTGGATGGTAAGCACGTGAGGATTACCAAACCTGCCAACTCTGGCTCTTTGTTTTTCAATTACAAAGGGTATTGTAGTATAATCCTCATGGCTGTAGTAGATGCCAACTATGAGTTCCTCTACGTGGATGTTGGAATGAACGGTCGCAACTCAGATGGGGGTGTGTTTGCCCGAAGCTCCTTGGCAACACTACTAGGGAATGGTGGGCTGAACTTACCCTCAAATGACCACACGACCGAACATCTCAACTTTGCGTTTGTGGCGGATGAAGCATTCCCACTTCAGGAACACCTACTGCGGCCATATCCCCAGAGGGCCCTTACTTCGGAGAGACGCATTTTCAACTACCGGCTATCCCGGGCCCGCCGTGTAGTTGAAAATGCGTTTGGGATAATGGCGAATAGATTCCGGATTTTTCATACGCCTATGCATATGAAACCGGAGTCTATTGACGCGGTAGTGGTGGCCTGCTGTGTGCTGCATAACTTCCTGCGTCGTAGGGATAGGCCATCATACACGCCAGGAGGTTATGTGGACCATGCAGACGCTACAACAGGGGAGCTCCGTCCAGGGTCTTGGCGTGATGAGGGCCATGTGATTGTGCCACTCCAGCCGCAGAGCCATGGCCGCACTCGGCAGGAGGCCAGGGACAGTAGAGACGCTTACTGCTCCTACTTCAATGGGTCTGGTGCAGTGAGCTGGCAGGACCAGGCCATGTAGTTTGGCTGGTTCTGGGAGGTTTATTTAACTTTGCAATGGAGGTGACAGCAGGGTAGCTGCACCCCTTTTCTTTTGTGTTGACCAATTTGTTTTTTTGTTTTTTCCTAATGTGCATGATGTTTAGTTAGTTAGTTAGTTAGTTAGTTTATGTTGTTTGAAACTTTTTTTGCTGCTCCACAGGTTCCAATGTGGGTTCAATTTGCTCTCTCTGCAATGTGTTGGCAGATTGTGACATGCACTTTATTTGTTGTTTTTATTTGGATGTATTTTTGGTTACAAATTGTAATCCAAGGTCACGATGAATGATTTTGATTTATAAAATACTTTTTTGGATCCAAACAAATGTGTGAGCCTGTTTACTTGGTGGAGGAGGGAAATGTGATGAAGTTTATGGTGGGGGGCCTGGGATGTCATAGCCACCTAATGGCTGGGATTGTGCAGACAATATGTGTGGGTAGCCATGTTTTTTTCCCAGTCTTTTGGCTAACAGTGTTTGTGGCCATTGTGCGTACATGAGCCTTTATTTTGTTCTAGGCGGAGGGTCACCTGCAGACAGCACATTGATGCAGGACATATTCTTCTCAGGTGTTTTCTAATACACTGTCACACAGATCTTTCACAGGTTTGCTACGGAGCAGTTCCACTACATTCAGATCTGTTGCCAGAGATAGATACATACAATGTACACAGAGAACGCACATACTGTGTGTTGTAAGCCGCTCATGTGTGTCGCAGAAACGCACCTCGCCGCTATCTATACACGCCGCTGTCACAAGCGCTGATCGTGCGTGACAGGGCAAACACTTGTACTACGTACACATAGCCCCGCCACCGCTACTTTTATGCACACTGGGTAGATGACTTGCCACCGCTCCTGGGTGACGCTTTACCATCGGTTTAGATGCATTCGCCACACTCCGCCATGTCACAACCGCTTATTCCGTGCTTCACTCCCCTCACTGGTACGTCACGTCTCGGCCATCCGCCCTTTCCGTCGTGCCCAATCACAACTCCGTAGTGTTGGCCAATGGTTGTGGTTTGGGCGCGGCGTACAGGACTGTGGCACGCCTATTGTGTTTTACGTCCTGCCTTTGTTGCTCCCACTCACCCTGTGGTGGCGGCGTGTGAAGCGGGTACGCTAAGCTACAGCTGGCTACTTGAGACACCCGGCGATGTAGCTAGCTATAGATGTAGCGTGGCGTAGCGCACCTTGTCGCGGCATGTAAAGGAGATGCGTTCACCGTTTGTAGCCGTTTGAGCGTGCTCGTGCACGTGAAGTAGCGCGATGTATCCAGCCTGCCGTCGCGGCGTGTAAAGGTACCATGAAGAGGATTTTCATTTTATTGGCTCAGCAGCTGTGTACAATTACTGCAATGGAAATTAAACACTGTCTATTTGCCTGGTCTAATCTAAACTCTCCCATCTAGAGCACATTTCCCTTTAATGCTTGTGGCAAGCCAATCATGGTAATGCAAGTAGCCAAAATGGCTATGGCAATAGCGTTTATGGCAAGCAATCCCCATATGTTAATTGGCTGTCTAAGACCTGTGAAACATATGGGGTTTGGAATTTAGCATAGCAATTGAGCACTCATGATACTTTATGAAGTAATGAGCATACCCGAGCACCCCAATGCTCGATCGATTATTAGGCAGTGGCGTGCATACTCGTTGATCACTAGTTACCACCAGTTACCATAAAATTACTTATAAATGTGTACTGTTTGTGAAAGTCCTTTCCACATTACTAGGGCAGTGTTTGAGTTGAAGAGATTGAAAGGGGTAGAATGCAGTCATAGAAGACTATAGCGTGTAATACACATCTATTCAGGGCAGTTGATGGCTTTTAAATTACTTAAAATGTGCAGGAAAATGATTTGCTGAGAATCAAATTGTTTGAAAAATTTGGCAAATATGACAAACTGGTATAGAATATGTATGCTCCACTCCAGTGGCGTAACCAGAGTTCCATGGGTCCCGGTGCGAAATTTGGACCTGCTTCCCCCCCCACCCCCTCGGGGATGCACATCCATGTGAAGCAGGCGCTGGGGTCAGTGGCTGGTGAGTGCGGACCCCTGTTCCTCTGGGCCCCGTTGCAACCTCTATTGTTACACCCCTGCATCCTGCTGTATATATGGTCTCCCAATCTGCTATATATATATGGTCTCCCATCCTGTTATATATATGGCCTCCATCCTGCTATATATATGGTTTCACATCCTGCTACATATATGGTCTCCATCCTGCTGTACATATATGGTCTCACATCCTGCTCTATCTATAGTCTCACATCCTGCTGTGTATATGGTATTCCATCCTACTGTATATATGGTCATCCATTCTGCTATATATGGTATATGGCCTCCATCCTGCAAGATATATGGTCACCCATCCCTCTATATATAGTATATGTCCTCCATTCTGCTATATATATGGTATCCCATCCTGCTATATATATGGTCTCCATCCATCTATATATGTGTCTTCCATCCAGCTATATATATGGTCTCCATCCTACTGTATATATGTGCTCCATCCTGCTGTATATATCTTCTCCATCCTGCTGTATATATGGTTTCCATCCTGCTATATACATATCCTCCATCCAGGTATATGTATGTCCTCTATCCAGCTATATGTATGTCCTCCATCCAGCTATATATATGTCCTCCATCCTGCAGTATATATGTCCTCCATAATGCTGTCTATATGGTCTCCATCCTGCTAGATATATATGGGCTCTTCTGCCTGCCTTCAACAAAAAAAAGCTGCTCCAAATGCTTCCTCTACTGCTCACATTGTATGTGACAGATTCTGTGGCAGCCCCTACCCCATCTATCATCCCCCCTCCCAGTTTTCAAAATTTTCCTGGGAGATTGGTACTGTTGGTCACAGAACAGAGGGAGGGAGAGGGGAGTCAGATAAACATTCAGCTCTACCACAGCCTGTGCAGTTGGGAGGAGCAACAGACACAGGTCTTCTGCCTCATACTTCATGTGACACTGTGCAGTCACTCTGCTGCCCTCACCTGCTGATCTACCTTCTTCATAGGCCGGACGGGATCACATCACACTGTACCAAGAGAGCCAGGGATAAGAGATCGGCACAGCAACATCACAGAGACTGGAGAGGGAGGAGCCAAGCACTTCTGGACTGCTTGTATTTCAAAGTACAGGAAGTCGGGAACAGTGGAGCTCAGCACTGACAGAAGCTACTGCTTCTCTGCAGGGCGGCCCAGGCCCCTCCCCCTGCCAAACCTCATCGCATTTGCAACCTCTGCGACCTCGGTAGTTACGCCACTGCACATCTCTTCTGTTTATGGCTGGTGCAGATTTGCTTTTGTGATGCATTGTAGAAGTACACATGCAACACAGTTTTTTAGAGGCAGATATAGCTTTGTAGAAATTTTTTGCATATTATTTGACCATGATCTACGGTTAGACTAGAGTAGAAAATAGTGGACTTAGTAAATACTCCTTCTTTCACATAACTGGGGTTTTTTAACCTTTCTTTCACTCATGAAACTGACTTCACAGTTTCAGAAACATTGTCCTAGGGCAGGGGTAGGGCGCTCCAGGCCTCAAGAGCCGCACACTGTGCAGGTTTTGAGGTTTTCCTTAATATTGCACGTGATAATTGAATTACCTGCACAGGTGATGATTCAAACCCCTGTGCTACTCTCAAGGCCTGGAGTTCCCTACCTCCGCCCCAGGGAATGGTACATATTAACAGATTGTTACATGCTAGCATTTGTTCTTTAAACCTACTTCTAAAGTACCAACTTCCTCCTGATCCCTTCCTCAAGGATGCATGCAACAGACTCTGTTGAAAGCATCCTTGAGGAAGAGAACAGGAGTATCTCAAAACGTGTAGGAATAAAGATCTACTATTTAAAGCACAGAGGAAGTCTTGTCATTATACAGCAGTGCGGATCAGAAACTTTTTGTCCATTTTCTGGAGGTATCGAGGATCATCCATGTGGTTTAAGATCCTGCTGCAGCTGTGACGTGCGAATACCAGTTGTGGGTCTCACAACTGACTAAGATAAGTAGTTCCTACACTGCACATACATATCCTATAAACGTTTTATGGTACCGTTACACGACACAATATTGCATGCAATTTCACTGGCAATTTGTTGGTTGCAGTGAAATCATGGACACATTGTTCCATTTTGTACACGGCAACAAAATAGAACAATGTGTCCATGTTTTCACTGCAACCAGCAAATTGCCAGTGAAATTGTATGCAATATTGCGTCATGTAACGGTACACTTAGACCCATTGCGCCCTTGTCTACCGCTTCCTTTTAGAACTTTTCAAGAGGAGCTTCAAAGAAATTCTGAAGAAGGGAACAAAAGAGATACAAATAGGTTGTCATCAACAATATTTTTCTATGACACACCTATAGTGCAGACAAAACTATTTAGTCAGCCAGCAATTTTGCAAGTTCTCCCAGTTAACAAGATGAGAGAGGTCTGTGATTGACATATATGTAGACCTCAACCATGGGAGACAAAATGAGAAAACAAACCCTGAAAATCACATTATCTGATTTGGAAATGTTTTTTTTTTCAAATTTTAGTGGAAAATAAGTATTTGGTCAATAACAAAAGTTCTTCTCAATACTTTGCGCACCCAAGGAGATTGACCTTATGATAAGGACTCTGACTCCTTTTTTTTCCCTTCTTGGAGATTTATTTCAAATGGCTTCACAATAGTAAAAAGTCATAAAAGTCATAAATGATACAAAAAGATGGAAGCGTGGTGTATGTTTGGGCGCTGAGGTAAGGAAGATCTCTGATGCTGGCTTCTTTTCTGGACTTTATTAAAATAATTGCAGTTATAATTATTCAAGCCTAAGGCTCTCAAAACCCACGATGCATTTCGACGTGCACACACGTCTTTCTCAAGCTGCTTCACTTGAGAAAGACGTGTGTGCACGTCGAAATGCATCGTGGGTTTTGAGAGCCTTAAGCTTGAATAATTATAACTGCAATTATTTTAATAAAGTCCGGAAAAGAAGCCAGCATCAGAGATCTTCCTTACCTCAGCGCCCGAACATACACCACGCTTCCATCTTTTTGTATCATTTTAACTCCCTATGGGGAGAGTGGTGGAGTGAGCTGCAGAGGAGGGAGAGTACCTGTGAAGACGTCAGCTGGATCGGCCCCTTTACTAGACACGTGACGCCGCCCGGCACTAGTGTTTCCCCGGAGAAGACCTCGTAGGAAGCACGAGGACGGAACCGGAGGATTCCGTTGCTTGATTTAATAAGCTTATCTACGGGCTGTGGTTTATAACCAGACCAGGTGAGTTTAAACGCAAAAGAACCGCCCGCTAACAGCCCCATGTGTACAGGCTGTTGTTGTTTTTTCCTTTACATAAAAGTCATAAAAGCATAATTAAAACTTGATTAGAGTCCTTATCATAAGGTCAATCTCCTTGGGAGCGCTCAATCATCTGGATACCTTGATTATTTGCTTCATTCCACGGGCTCATAGCTGGGAGTTCCGCTCTCTGGAGGATAGCAGCAGCATACCAAGGAGACAAAGACCCCTGTAAGACCCCCAGTGGGTCGATATGCGAAGAAACAAGACACAATAAAGGTGAGTTCTCTTGCCCTGTTTACTCCTGAGAAATATTGTACTTTTACATTTAGATCTGCGCCTGTTTTCTCGCTCCCCACCCTTCTCTGACCTACAGCCTCGAGGTCTATTGTGTGCAACTTCTCAATACTTTATTATACATCCTTTGTTGGCAATGACAGAGGTCAAACATTTCCTGTAAGTCTTCACCAGGATGGCACACGCTGTTGTGGGTATGTTGGCCCATTCCTCCATGCGGATCTCCTCTAGAGCAGTGATGATTTAGGGCTGTCGCTGGGCAACACAGACTGTAAACTTCCTCCAAAGGTTTTCTATAGGGTTTAGATCTGGAGAATGGCTGGGCCACTCCAGAAAATTGACATTTTTCTTACGAATCCACTCCTTCATTGTCCTGGCTTGGGATCAGTGCCATGCTGAAAGACCCAGTTATGTTTCATCTTGAATGCCCTTGCTGGTGGAAGGAGGTTTGCACTCAAAAGCTCATGATGCATGGCCCCATTCATTCTTCCATGTACATGAATCAGTTGTCCTGCTCCCTTTTTAAGAGAAACAGTCCAAAAGCATGATGTTGCTACCTACATGCCTCACAGTAGGTATGGTGTTCTTTGGATGCAACTCAGCATTCCTTCTCCTCCCAACACGACGAGTTGTCTTCTACCAAAGTTTTACATTGGTTTCATCTGCCCATATGATATTCTTCCAATACTCTTCTGGATCATCCAAATGCTCTCTAGCAAACTTCAGATGGGCCCGGACATGTAAAGGCTTAAGCAGGGAGACACGTCTGGCACTGCAGGATCTGAGTCCATGGTGTGTTACTAATGGTAGCCTGTGTAACATTGGTCCCAGCTCTCTGCAGGCATTCACTAGGTGCTCCTGTGTGGTTCTGGGATTTTTGCTCACCGTTCTTGTGATCATTTTGACCCCACGTCGTGAGATCTTGCATGGAGCCCCAGACTATGGGAGATTATCAGTGGTCTTGTATGTCTTCCATTTTCTAATTATTGCTCCCACAGTTGATTTCTTCACAACCAAGCTGCTTGCCTATTGCAG